>SJVG01000893.1:0-15247 GCA_034774675.1 Scedosporium minutisporum
CCTCCCTTACCACGCTCTTGTGGACCTTAGCCCCCCCCCTCCTAAAAGAGGGTGTGCTAGATCCCATTCTCACCACATATCCTAAGCTGGCAATCAACTAAAACGGAAGGCGCGGCTCGTTTGAACACCCCCTGAGCTTAATCAATCCGAAGGCCTAAGATACGCTTCATTGGTGACGGCGGGCTCGGGTTAGGTATCCCCCGCTGGAGGGTAGGAAATTTGTTACAAACGGCTCTCTCAGCTTTGATACTGACATTGCCGTCGCTTCCATGGGCGTTTGTCTTGAATAGGAGGCAGCCTTTAATGGGTCGAGGCCAGGCCGGCGGCACTCAGCCGAGGAAGGAGCGGACTCGTGGCGTGGAAAGAATGCATCCGTAGACAAAGATATTCATGCTCGCGGCCGTCAAAATGACCGCCTTTCGCCTCAATGGCGTTGAAAAAGCCCATGTTGGTTCGTATGTTGACGATTCATGCATGAGTTCTTTTCTACATCTTAATCTTCAGAAGCTAAGGCATGGTTTGATTATCGTTGGGTTTATTCCTGCTTCCAGGATATATCCCAGCAATGGTACCTAACATACTTCAGCTCTATGCCTCGATGGGTTAAAAGGGCGGCCGGATTTTGGGCCTGGAGGCGACTCGAGATTCATCACGTTCCACGTTGCATCGTCCAAGTCACCGTACTTTGTCATATTAGATCGTCTTGAAATCGTATCTACAATGTATTATTCAAGTAGAGAAAAAAAAAAATCATCCAAGGACCGGGATCGCAAAACGCAGGAATGGAATCCGATGTGATATCTTTTTCTCTTCATGCTCAAAGCGTATTGTGATCTTCCGAGGGGGGGTGGGCACGCTTACCAGATCTACCCAAAACGTAAACTCGGGCATGAAAAAGGCTGTCGTATTACCACTAAAAGCCCTGTGACAACATACAGAAAGAGAAATATAAACCAGGAACACATAAGGGCACGGGCGTTTTTCTTTCACAGTGATACCGGGTATAATCAACTGAGGTATCACAAGAAAGACGTAATCGAGATGCCTGCCTCGAACTCGTCGTCGTTGGATTTCATCTCCTGCCGCTCCTTAACCCCCATCGTTTTAGTTGGAGCCTTGGAGGTTGGAGGAGGCGCCCGCTTCGTGCATCTCCCACCAAGCAAATTTCGGTCAGCTCGCCCACAGAGGGCGTTCCCCCCTCTACGTCAAACCGGGGTCCCCCCTCGTCGCCCACTCAAAGCAGCCATCCATCCGCCCACCCACAAGAAGTTTTTGCTTTCCGCCACCACTTTACCCACTAATGTAAAGAGCCATGCAAGATGCAAAGGCAAGGGTCGTCTCGCCTATGTATAGTGCGTGATCCGAAGTGTGTGATATGAGATAAGTCGATTCATCAAACTGTGACGGGCCCTGCTATTAGTTGAATCTGGGTCTTGTCTTCTCCACAGTCTGGCATTGATCCTGTAATCCGAACAAACGGGGAGATTTGTGACGAACAAAAAAAAAAAAGGAGAAGAGAGTAGAGGGATGCACTAGGTGAACTAAAACGACGCATCAGTCTCATTGAGGAAATTGGGCTTAAGCATGGAGAAGCCAGTCCTATCATATCAGCTCTACTAGGGCGGCGACCGTTTGAGCTATGGGTTCATGGCTTATTTTTCCCACCTCCCGTGGCGCAGAGATTTTGCACGTTTGTTGCTGGTGTGATTAGAACTAATATATCCTCACTCGTTCCTGGCCGGGGCCGTGGCAACATGGTGTTCGGCGTCGGTTTCTATCCGGGGTTCGAGATACGAGTAAGGTATGTGTACCTATCCCGGTTTCTTCGTGATGGATGCGCAAACGCATTGGCAAAATAGTCCGGATGTACTCATCGAACCCCTCGTGCTGTAGAATCTATGACTCGTTCTCCTCTAGACCGTGACTGCGTCATGTCATGAAGTCGCGTCGTTTGTAAAGCCGCAATGCATCGTCCACTTGTCTGCGAGAGCACAGACTCTCGAGGGACGCGGGGGCGGGGATGCATTTCATCTCCGCTTCATCCTTCCTCTGTTCAGCACCCATGAATTCAAGCTTGGCTGCGACGTTATGATGAGCTTCAACATAATGCCTCTAATAAGACCTGCAGTGTGCAGACCATGGGCTTCTCATGTTTCTTGTTAGGTTATGCCCAAGGTCTAACTCGGAACGGGCCATCGCCAGGCTACAAGGGGCGCGCAGCCCCCTGTACAGTTGGTGGTCGGAGATGTACCGATCTGAAAGACGGTGCGCGACTCCGCCTGGCCAAACGGAATGAAAACCCCCTGTATTTTCGTAATGACCTTGTAACGCCGAGGCCGAGGCATGGGAATCATCTCAATGTGCAATCTTGCCGTCTTCAAGGCAAACAAAGGCGGACCGCTCGAAGAAAAAAACAAACATCTCTTCGGACAAGGACATCAGAGAGACAGAGCTATTGATGCCCTCCATAATGAAGCCCCTTGCAGGCCTGCAAGGATAATTCGCAGCCGAGCCGCAGTTGGCGTGGCTCTGAGGCAAGGGTTAAAAGAGGCCCGGCCTGGGGCGCTGTCAATTCTCCGTACAAAGCAATAACAATGTGCCATTATTGCTCGCGGGAGGAGACAGGGCCGCGCCCACCTCATAAGTTCAGAGTGCCATCAATGTGACGTCCACAGCCTTGGGGAATCGGTTGCGTCAAGAGTTTCTGCCTTTACTTGGGGTGCTGGACGAAGTAATTTCGCCCGAGCAAATGTACTTCGCAGGGTAATACAACGGCGGAGCTGCGCGCAAGGACACCGACTATTATTACTCTATTTCCACGGCGATGACTTGTGTAGGATCATGGCAAGGTCGAAGCACGGGGCCCGATCGACGACAGGGACCCCGGAGCTGATGGATATACTTCATATGCGTACAGCCCGATGCCAAGGTTCATTGAAGCCGGATGGCCGAAGATTGCTTTTTTGGAAGCTCGAACAAACGCTTCAGAGCCAACACTGTCAAAAGCGCCATTGCATTAGGGGTGTTAGTGTCGGCGACGAGAAATTGATAAAATCAAGCATTTCAAACGCTGCAATGTGTGCGGTTGCAATGCCTCGTCTGGTTGGACGGCTGTGCTGGATCTGGTGTAAGCAGAGGCCATATCTGCGGCGAGACGCCAACGATGGCATGACCGACCGCCCCTAACATCAGAGATCACATGTGCATATCTTCCTCCGTACAGCCGGGTTCCAGCTCTACATCTCGAAGCAAGTTTTTCATCTTGGGCGGTCGTGAATCGCCATTTGCTTGACGCGCTCTGAGAGCGGTCAGTCTTCCCTTTGGTTTCATGATCGTCACTGGCGGCGACCGAGAGGATCCATAGCCAAGAGGGCACATGACCTTGAATACCTGTATCCACTTCCACAGAGGTTGAGTCAATGGCACGTCCTTGGTCTCCGATTGTCTGAGGAGTAGAATCCATTGTTGTGTCCTCGGCGTATTAGACCCCGTTTCCAGAATATGCTCATGGCGATAGGACGTAGAAACGTCTCACTTCCTCGGACGGGACCCTCTGTACGCCGCCACCAAAGGACCTCCAGGAGGTCTGGAAAATTCTGTCAGACAACCTAGTGGCCTGAAATTGTGGAGACGAGACTGAGAGGAGACAGTCCCTTACTTTTTGCTTGGCTGAAGCTCTGCAACAGATATCAAACTTGGAAAATGGCGCTGATCGAGGAGTTGTGACGAAAAACGAAGCAATTGGCTCCGGGCAGCCTCAGCTTGCAGGGGTGGCCGATTTGCCAAGCTTCTGAATCGAGAGCACCAGCCAGGAACCACCACTCCTTCCTGGACACTCAAGCACGAGCCCAATATTCAGGAATGCGATCGAGATTATCATCTAACACGTTCATTTTGCGGCATATTCGCCCCTGGTGACCAATTGATGAAGATTCAACTCGGCAAGAGACGGAGATCGATGTTGTTGGTTGTCCTGGATCCAGAACATCCGTCTTCAAGTGGATGCACTCGCCTTTCATGCGTGGGGGTTGCACTGCCCTCCGACAGGTTTAGCGGACCACACGGATTGGGACGAAAGATATCGAAATCGTTCCATTCTTTATTCGAATCGAGGCTTGGTGCTGCCATTGGATGACATTCAGCTTTGCAAGCGTCTAAGTCGCCTTCGAGTCTTGTCATGGTGTCGCCTATGACTCTTTACGTTCTCAAATCCGCAGAAGTGTTGAGCGTGTGAGTGGTCACCGCCTTCGAGGTCACTTGCAGATGGCATTCACAAGGTTCGGGGTCAATTGATAGCTTCTTGGTGAAAAATCGTGTCATGTAGATATTAGACCGTTATTCCTCCAACTCAGAGGTAGCCCAGCCTCTTTCCGTTTAGGTGCGGAAGGGACTTGAAGTTGCTGCTGCTCTAGTGTTGACCACGAGCTCAACACCTACGCTAACATTGAAGGAAGTCGCGGACGAAGCTAGGTGTAGAGGTGGTGTCGGAAGTACTCGCATCGTTTGAATACTTCTGTTCGTGTGTGCTTCGTACACTCCTCTATGTTCTGTTCCGCATGGAGTACTTGGTAGTGTGTGTAAGTGAGTGAAACGGCGCACTAAAAAGGACCCTGTTTCTTGATGCAAAGGAAGGATTCCTGCTAAAAAGTGTAGAGTGGGTCCCCGTGTGAAGAGCACGGGAAGGAAGATTTAGCGGAAAGAGGGAAGAGAGCTACGAGGTACTTCAGAGGGTACTTCGCACGTATCGCACTCACCCGGTTGCAAAAAGCCAAGAGATTGAGGAAAAGAGCTTTCTTTTCTTGGTGGCAGGGAAAGTCTGAGCGGGACCGGGGCAATAGGTGCAGCAAATAAGAGCCGGGAGCGGGCGATTAGATCCCTGTTGGTTAAAGTGATAGACTCTGTGATTGGCCAGAGCTGTGAAAGTAGGTGCAGGTTAGGCAACCAATCGCGGGCCGGAGGTGCCTTGACCACAGCTGGTTGGGCGCTTCCGCAACCACACTCCGTTCAAGGACGACCACTTGACCCCGCCGATGCCCAACCGACATCGAGCTTTTTTTTCTTGCTCCTTCCTCGCGGCTACCCGTCTTTTGGTCATTGTCCCCCTCCTTTTTTTGGCCTCGATGTTCCGAGTATAGTGGGCACACAATGGCATTGCTGCTTAAGCGGGTTCGTTTCTTTTCTCGAGTCGAAGATTCAGTTGCCACTTCACATTGGCGCTCACAAATGCGGCGCGATGCCGTCATTGTATAACTGCACTACTTGGGGCGAACCGATACAGCAGGCCCATTGCCATGTCGTGCGATGAACTACTGTGCAGATGGGGATGGGTACTGCTAAAGTGCCACTGCACTAGTCACGAACGTCACGTCTAAAACTGGTCCGTGACTGGGACGGCAGGTCCATCCCGGTCTGTAAGGTACGATTACACCACAGGCCTGTCTTCACACACTCACACACAGAGCGCGGGCAGCAGAGCTTTCCCGAACACTGGAGGTACTTCTATCCCTCCTTGATCTTTGCGAGGTCATGAGGTACCTCACGAGACGAAACTCAACAAGAAGCGGGAGGATCAATCCTTTCTCGCTCTTCGGATTAATGTCATGACGATGTGATGGACTCCAATTGATCTATCAACCTCCAATCTCCTTCTCGTTATTCCCTGCCTTCCGTACTAGTACTTTATACCATCTGATAATACCATTTTATCCCGGTCGCTGAGATATTTCGAGTGCTCATACAAGAAATCTCGACCAGGCCAAGAGGGCATAACGCGTTCAAGATAATGGTTCCATTTTTGCAGGTAGACTGGCTGGCCTAGAATGGGCTTGGACATGGTACAGTAATAAATAGCCCCCAAGGACAGATTTTTTTTCTCTCGATCCCGTCAATACGCGATGGGTGATGTAGCATCCGTAAGGGTACCCTAGTCGTCAATTGAAGTTTTTTTCCTCCTTCTGGTTCAAATGTGTGTTTGCGTCGATGTCTGGTCCCTTGATCTCATGGCTTGTTTGGGTAGTGGCGGAGGCGATGGGCTGGTGTACAATAGGCTCGCAGTAGCCAAAATCTAATTATAGGAAATTATTGATGTACGCTATGCCTTGCTCCCCGTCGAGTTGCAGCAAAGGATGCTACGAAGTTGGCTCAAACGGATGCTTGGGGTGCGACTTCCAAGGACGAACCAGATCAAAAATTGATACCTGTACACCAGTGAACCAGCTTGGTATCAATTGAGAGCATTCAGGTGTCATCGAGTTGTTCGTCCTCGTGCTTCGGGCCTGTGTACTGGTACCGCGCCTGTTGAATTTGCACCGCATTGTTGAATGATATAATCTATTTTCTACACCCAGCAATAACAGCCTATGATGATGGCACCCAACCAGGACCGTTGGTGTCATATCAAGGGCTCGGCATGTCGTGGCTTGACCGTTCCCACGCTTTAATCTGGGGCATTTTCTCGTCGAATATGTTTTTCTCGTTTGCTTTCCCCCCTCTACAATGGACCAGACGTTTGCCTCTAGTCTTACTTCGTACAGGCTATACCGCTCGCGGTATGCACTACAAGAGCGGAGCACTCTACAACCCTGGTCGGTGACTGCCAACTGGTCCATGCAACCCGGCCGATTTGGCCCATCATGCTTGCGCACATGTTCCCATGTTCCCATGGATGCTTCCATGCCTGCTTCCCGATGTGATGATTGTGTGTGTACTGTTAGTATTACTCAAGTATCTCGCTCTTTCCTAAGGTCAGAGTTCACTTTTTTGACCATACGAAGTAAGCACGCTCCTTCTTTAATTTCGTAGTTCAAACGAATACATCAAATCAACTTCATTTGATACGGTTCGCGCACCGTTTTGGAGTGTCTACAAGTCAAGCCCCGCCACGTTAGCTTGAATTATACCCTGGTTAATTTTACTCGTCCTCGGACAAAGCATCGAGATCTTGAGATGATTCGATCCGCTTCTCGAGCAGCCAGTTCCCGCCTTCCATTACGCGCCAATACGGAGATCCTGGCCCCTTGTCCCCATGAACAAACGTTCTGGTTTGGCCCGCATGCACCTTCGACACACATCATGTACACTACATCCCTTGTAGCGGATACCACAGCGACTCGTGATTTGCTAACCAGCCCCGATGTACCTGTACTCGTCGGTATTGCAAGATCTTCATTCTCCAGGACCCATTCTTGTATCTACCTCGAGCTCCTTGTAAATGGACGCTTAGATTCCATGAAATAATTAATACTGCGCAGTAGCTTCCTTGCACTCGGCCATGGCTCTGTTCTGTTGGTCCGTACGTGTACTGACCGTATTTTACTTGTATTTCAAGTCACATTCAATCCCTTATGTTTCCTTCCACTGTTGCTTGCCTGTACTTACACTCACACCCTTGGGCGAGACCAGCCAAACGCACATTGGACACGCCCATCTCCTCCATCCTCCATACTACCACACCAACTCCTCCATCACCGGATCCCTTCTCCCCATCCCTCCATCCAAATCCCAAGATCGAGTAAAATCTGGCCTCCCATTCCCTTCTTTGCCCTTTTCAGCATTCTATCATTCCATTTTGTCCAGCTTCCCTCTCTTCTCTATTTCTTCGCTGCTCTACGAAGTAGTGATCTGCAAGTCCACTGAACCCTAGTTCAATCCGGCTTCCGTCCCAACCTTCTGGAGACTCCGTATTGCTCTACTACTTCGTACTTCTCGCCTGCTCCTCACTTCCGAGGTACCTGGACGCTCCTCTTCTGCAGCTTTCTTGTGCATCGCCCAGGATTCTGCATCTCAGTAGTACAAGCTCCCTAGGCTGTGAGTGTGTAGAAAGGGGCGATACCGCACCGAGAGAAGCAAGAAGGAGAGTATTCTTATACGAGAAGGTGAGTCGTGTGTGGAAGAGACCGCCGCTCAATGCTGTGGGTCAAGCGCCAACGCATCTCGCAAACTCCAGGTATTCCCAGAGACACGCTTTCCCCGCCCTATTATCAATTGATCCGTCCCACGAAGCGCCGGAAACCTGTCAGACACACCCTGGTACCGCTACTACATCCACGTCTGCGTCTACAGCGTCTCCCTGGTCGACTGGTCCCTCCCCCCCCTTCTCCCGCCACATCCCATTGCCTGTACGAGAGGCCGGACCCGAGATTTTGTTACTGGCTTTCTCGATATTATTCCCTTTTCCTCCCCCCCCTTCTTTTACTCCGTTTCCCTTCCTGCCTTTCCTATTTCCGTCGTTACGTCGCCGTTGGTCTTACTCTTGGGCCATTTGCTCAAGGTGAATGAACCAAAGAGCTTACACCTCACGCAAGCCATTCACTCACACGGATCGAGTACTACGAACGACTCCGACTCCGATCCGAGCGAGCGACGTCGATTTCGATTCCTAATCCCCACCTCCCCGACCGAATTCTGAAGACAGTGTAGAGCAACGATACACCGAAAAACTTGGAATAGGGGAAGAAAGATACTCTATTTCTTGCACCTCTCCGTCCTCGCCGGCACCGGAAACGGGCGTCAGAGCGCCTCCTCGTAATGATTTGAAGCTCGTCCTGCGTAGCTTCCCGCCCCGTCCTTGCTTCGTCACAATTTCTCGACCAGCGCGCGGCGTGTCCAGACGAAGCTAAAATCTAAGATGTATGTGCTCGTACTCCCCTCGCACAAAATGCAAGCGCATTGCTGTCCCTACTTCCCCCCTTTCCGTTTCTTTCCCTGTGGTGGAGAGCACACTGCCGAGTTACTTCTCTCTTTGAGCAACGTTGCGCGAATGACCTCGTCTTGAAATGCGTTCTGCCGACTAATAGAACTCGTGGCGTTCGCAGAACTTGAAATCTTAGGATCAACTAAATAAAGGGAG
Source organism: Scedosporium minutisporum (assembly GCA_034774675.1). Classification (NCBI taxonomy): domain Eukaryota; kingdom Fungi; phylum Ascomycota; class Sordariomycetes; order Microascales; family Microascaceae; genus Scedosporium; species Scedosporium minutisporum. Next base: position 8,849 of record SJVG01000893.1, read on the forward strand.
CTGAAGGACGAAAAATACCATTCAAAATGAGCGCCGCCCTGTCTTCTAACTCCCGGCAACGGTCCGGCTCCCATCATTCCGGCCGGTCCTCCAACCGGGGCAGGACTGCTGAGATGGCAGACTTTGCAATGCAGCCGCCATCTCTGCCCAAGTATTTCGAGCCATGCGCCGCGACCGCATCCATGTTCCTCTACGCACAGGGTCCTTCGGTCGTCTGCTGCCACCACGATACCCTAACCATCGAGCGTCGATTTGCGAGGCATTCCCACGAGGTCCTGCTGTTAGCCGTCGATAATCAAAGCGAACGCGGAGCCGGACGTCTCGTGGTCAGTTACGATGCTGGACAAAACGCGATTGTTTGGGACTTGTTAACTGGAGATGAGATTTCTCGTTTCGCCTCTTACGAGCATATCACGGCTGCGGCTTGGATGCGTAGCGGCAACGTTGCTTTTGGTGCGTTTCCGTTTTGTCCCTTTTCTTTTTTTGGTTTTTTGGTGTTAGTCGAGAACCCTGCTGACAATCAGCTTAGGAAACTCGCAAGGAACGATAATCCTGTTCGAGCCGAGAACGCAAGAACATATCTCTTCCAGGACAATCGACCAAATTGCAGTTACAGCCCTGGCTCCTTCGGGCGATTGCAGAACATTCGCAATAGGGTGAGTGATTGAGCGCTTGGGCCGGGCTGGGCCGTTTATGAGAACCTGCGGTGTAAGCCGGGATGGTCAAGAGCTAACTTTGAACCCTCTTCTCTCCTCCCTAGATATCAAAATGGGCAGTGCTTGGTTGCCACGCTGCAACCGCGCTTTACAATGCTTCATAACCTTACGATGTCCCGATCACCTTCGCCAATTGTTACCCTGCAATGGCACGCTTCCTCTTCCCGCCAAAAGTCGGACATGCTTGCTTCTCAAACCCAAGAAGGTGATCTCAAGGTCTGGAGCGTGGCCAAGTCCTTTAACGCCCATGAACCCGCCAAGGTTGTTCGCTCCCTGAAGCGAACAGAAATCTTCCGTCCTGGACCTAATTGGATGGCCTGGTCAAAGAACGGGCGCATCATCCAATATTCTGAATTGTACGTAGGACAAAATCCTCACCCCTTGCTCGCCACTGCGAGGTCCCTCCTAGAGTCCTAGCCAACTAACCATTACTATATAGGGAGACCATTTCCTGGGATGTGCGAACTAAACACGTCACGCATGATATGATCCCAACTCTGGAGCATATTCGTGGCCTTGCAGTCTACGGTCCTGGCGCGTCACTATTCACCTTGGGAGCCAACAACACTGTCCAACAGTTCGACTTGAACGCTCCCTCGATCATGGTTGCTAATGTTCAACACCCTGCAAACCTCCTGCCCCCGTCTCCGCCCGTATCGCTCGAAAACGAAAAGGCGACGACGATTGCCTCGGAGTCCGAGATTACTTTTAACCCCAGCGATGTCGGTGTCTCGGAGAGCGATGACGACTATTCCAAGCAGAGCTTCAGCCAGGATGAGGGTCAACAAGAGCGCGCTGAGAACCGGAGCCTGCTCTCATCTCAAAGCGGATATTCTACGGTTTCTGGCTCACGCACACCCAACCAGCATGGAGGAGGGTCCATCCGATCTCGCGGGCTCACCGAACACACGTACATCTCTGCTGGGGACTCCCTCAAGTCGAAGCAGCGTAGCTACAAGCCGTCAGATTTGTACTCCCAGTGCTCTTTCAGCAGCATCTCGACGAAGTCGCACCAGCGACCCTCGCGTCTGCGAAATGAGGTTGAGCAGGCCGGCTCACCCGCCCCTGAGGAAACCAGAGTCGATGACTTGTTCAGGTTCACTCGGAGCCGCCTCAGCGATATCCCATACAAGCCTCTATTCGCGCTGGATAAGGGCCGTCTCACCAACGATGACCTCCGCCGCCAAATGCTTAGCACCATTTTCGGCTGGCACAAGGAGATTGAAGATCTCATTACTGATGAGATGAGCCGCCACCCTAGCGGCTCATCTAGTCGAATTATGCTGGCGAAGTGGTTGGGGATCATCGACCAAGATATTATTACGAGAGGCGCCGAGTCTATGACCTCGTCCGATTGGATGCTGTTAGCGCTCAGTGGCATCGGCCGTCAGCAGGGCGCCCAACACAAGATCGGCAGAGCGTACGTTAGCACTCTGCTTGAGAAGGGTGATGTGCATGCCGCCGCCACGATTCTGATTGGCATGGGCGACCATAACGACGCCATTGAGATCTACAACTCGCACAAGCGCTACATGGAGGCTCTCATCCTGACATGTCTTTTCTTCCCCTCCGTCTGGGAGCGACAGTCCGCCATAATCAAGAAATGGGGTGAGTGGGCGATTCATCACTCACAGCGCGAATTGGCAATCAGATGGTACGTAACTTATTGAACATCTTTCTGTGAATGGTTTTTTTCTTTCTTCTTCTTCTTCTGTTCATTTTCTTCGGTCTCCTCGCTGTTACTAATATCCAATTTTAGCTTTGCTTGCAGTGGCCAAGAATCGACGGAGCCCTGGGCGTCCCCATCTGCTGCTCAGCTTACGTTCCAGAATGCAGCCGCCAGCATCGGCGAGATTCTTAGTCCGCCGCTGTCGCCTCCGGGCCTTAACCGTGGCCCCCAGAGACTGGTTGGGAAGAACTCGGCGTTGAAGATCATCACTAGCTTTGGCGACCTGCAAGGCGGGGGCGGGAGGGCAGCCAAGTTCTTTTCGCAGGCTGATGGCGGCCAGACCCCTATCGCCGCCGGCGTAACACCCATTGCGGAGTCTGCCGTCGACACGGATCCTACGACTGCCGTGGTTCGTGGGAATAGGAGTGCGTTCAATACGCCAACGTCTGTTAAGTCCTTCGCTTCGTCTGCTTACAGTAGCCGCGCACCGCTTCCCGCAATCGGGGAGGCTAACGGTGAGCTGTCGGCAGGCGGAGCTAACAGGGACGATACGGAGGAGGAGGAGCAGGAGAGCATCTCATTTGGATTGTCCATTGTCAGGGCTCACACGGCCAGTCCTATGATGATGAGGGACGGCCTCCGGAATCACCGCGATAACATGCCGCCCCCAGACGCTTCGGTGGCCCGCAAGATGGAGCAGCACATGACCAATCGTCGAAACGGTTCCCGCAACAGGATGCCTACAGGCCTTAACCTTCACATCGAGCCGGTGGACCACACGCGGCCCACGCCCGATACTGCAGTGGCCCAGTCTGCGAAGTACCACTGGCCTTCTCGACGCCGGGGACCTGGCTCGGTCAGTTCGGTTACTTCGGCGTCAACATCTCGGAGCACGCGCACCGGTGCATCGAGGCCCGCTGACTACATCAGCAGCCTCGATGCCGCCTCGGACTACCGGAAATCGAGCAGGGGACGAGAGAGCAGCAGGGAGCGAAAAACACAAAGGGAGCCGTCATTGGAACGTGGCCGTACTCCTATCAAGGTGTATCCCGGCAAGCGGTCCCCCACATCGCCCATCCCCATGTCTCCCGAAGACTTGGTAGTTCTGAGCTCTGCCAAGTACACCGACGCAACAGCTACCGATCCGATTGGACACAGGAAAGTGAGCAACAAGTCGCGAAGCTCTAACAAGGGGGCAAGTCGCCTGGCCAGCCCCGAGCGCCGACCTTCTCAGCAGGACTCTCGAGGCAGGACTCCTGGTCTCGAGAGCATCAGGTCTCCGACCTCACCACAGCCCATGACGGGCGTGCCGCCGCAGCTTGACGATACCGAGGACGAGGAAGACTACCGCAAGGCCCTCGAAGCGCAGGACAAATTCCGCCAGAAGCACAACAGGAGTACAAGCCGTGGACTAATTACGCCGACGACTGCCCCTCTCCGCCAGGACCGTTCACGCAGCCGTACCCGTAAGGACAGCACCAGCAATCATAACGGTCCGGCTCCGTACTTGAGGGGTGGCTCGGTTGAGCATGCGGGAGACTTGAAGGCCATGAAGGAGGAGCGACAGAGACGCAGGGAGCAGGCGGCTCGCGAGTTGGAGGAACGACGAAGGGAGTTGTCCAGGAACAGCCAAGCCGGCCCGATCACTCACCCTAAAGACCTCGCGCCTGCTCTACGCTACACTGCTGTCGAGATGTCCTCTTCCAGCAATGCCATCTCGCCACCTAGAGCCAAGACGGCTGATCCCCACTTGAGCCCGTACGGCCGGGGCAAACTCGGCACCCCCCAGATCGGTCTTCCTGCCACACCCAAGGCGATGAGGCTCGTTATCGACACGAGCAGCCACTCCCAGGTCTCCGCACCTCCCGCAGTCCCCCCGATCCCGTCCAGCTTTGTGCAAGTGAAGGCCGAAGAAGATCAGGCTCCTGTTGAAGTCAAGCGGCAGGAATCCCCCCTCAAGGAGCCCGAGGCGGGAGGACTGACTCTGCTCCCCTCGACGGTTTACCAGCCTCCTTCTCGCCCTCCCATTCCCCGCTGCATGTCGGCCCCCATCCCTGACGAACCGTTGGGTGGTAAGCCTAACTATCGAACCTCGTCTCGGTCGGGTACACTGAGCAGGAATCAGTCGATAAGAAGCAAGGGTAGAGACTCCCATGGCACCGGTGAGACCCTGGATAGCCGCACCTACTCCCGGCGAGGATCCCAAGATACTCAGCACCCGCCACCGCCGCCACCTCCGCCTTCTGCGCCGCTGCTGAAGGAATTCCAGCATCTTGCGATGCCTCCTCCTCCGCCTCCTGCTCCTCTTCCTTTTGCGCTTCAGCAGCAGTCTTCCAACTCGGCGCTTGCGTCGGGCATGATTGAGATTGTCATGGACGATGATGAGCCGCCTTCGCCTTCCGCACCGATTCACGTCCCACCGACCGAGCTCACGGTGCCTATCCTCCCTCCCCCGGCGCCTCCATCGTTGAAGGGCCACAGCCGCGGTCGTAGCATCACCGACGGTAGTCTCGCAGGTCGAATTTCCAAGGCCACCGAGCGTCTCCGATCTGGCAGCAGGACCCGAAAAGACAACAGCATGCGTGTCCAGAAGTCTCCCGATGTTGCGCCGTATGAGAGCATCCAAGCCCCAGGCCTGTACACCCAAATGGGCATGATGGCGCACCCTCTTGACCCCAATTCTCTCCCCACCGGTCTCAACAAGAACGAGATGATCTAAGCCGGGAAACGAAATGACCAGAAAAAAAATCTTCTTCTTCAAGCCTGGCCTTGCTCTTGATTTTTGAACTTGTTTTAATCGCTCATTACTTATCCCTTACTCTATCCATTTCTTGCATGGCCATGGGCGTTTCTTTTTTAAGGGTGGAACTTGATACCATTTTTTTCATCATCCCTTTTTCTTCTTCTGCCCTTTGATGTCGAAACGCATTGGTGAGCCATTGTCTCTACTAGACGGGCCTATCCGAGCAACAACACATTGTATACTTCGCGACCCTCCCTCAGCTCACAGTAGAATTCAAAGTTGATTCTCTTCATGACTTGATGAACCATTTTTTCTTCTCTTCTTCTTCTTCCCCCATTTTGGAAATTTGGTTTGCATATTTTGTTTCTTTTCTGCTTTATGATATCGGGAAATTAGTTAAGACGATGGACTCGAGGGAAGATTGTGCAGGTATTCGGTCCGGGTTATTTATGAAAATCGAGAGTGCATGGGCGAGATGGAGATTCTGAGTTTACCGCAACGCGAAGAAGGAAAAAAGAAAAAGAGAGCCGGGGAGTAAAGTGTTATATATATGATGTTCCCCCCCTTATACATTGTTTGCCCCGCGGCATCTTTGTTTATGATCTTGGGGTTTTCCTCTTTGTGATTTTTTATTTTTCTCTTTCTTCTTCGACACTTCTTCTCTTCTCCTACTCTCTTTTTTGCCTTTACGTTTTATTCTCCCTTTTTTTTTTTCTCTCTTCTTCTGGGGGGTTCTGGTCTCACTTGGACTTTTTTTTGGAGAGGCGCGGTTGGCCTCGGGGATGTTGATAAGAGATCGGGGCTTTACTTCATAGGGAGGACGGGTATTGGGTAGTTAGAGGTACCGTCAGCTTTGGACTTTAATATGCAAAAGCACTTTTGGTTTTAATCTTGAAGATTTGTATGCTTGTAACTGGTGATGTCCCTGGTGATGTCCTCGGTCAACAGGAGGGAGATGAAGGACGGAGGGCTCTCGTCCAGCTTCACTGACCAATGCTTGAATGCAGCGCCAGACAGGAGTCGAGATTGAACACGGCCAAATAGGAATTAATAACAGCTTCAAACAATAAAATATTTCCAAGTAATTCTCAAGTAAAGTAAATAAGTTTCCTACCCAAGAGCTAGTCAGTCGTTGGACATGTGCGAAGTAGTGAGTTGATCCCTCTGGTGGTGGTATCAGGCGGCAGTTGTTTTGGTGATAAGCTCCAATCATCGACCAAAAAAAAAACCAAAAAAAAGGAAAAAAAATAAGGAGTTGACATCTCCATCTC
>SJVG01000894.1:0-15229 GCA_034774675.1 Scedosporium minutisporum
GTGGCGGGGGGGAGGGGGAGGGGGGGGGGGGGGGGGGGGGGGGGGGTGTGGGGGGGGGGGGGGGGGGGGGGGGGGGAGGGGGGGAGGGGGGGGGGGGGGGGGGGGGGGGGGGGGGTGGGTGGGGGTGGGGGGGGGGGGGGTGGGGGGGGGGGGGGGGGGGGTGGCGGGTGGGGGTGGGGGGGGGGGGGGGGGGGGGGGGGGGGGGGGGGGGGGTGGGGGTATGTTTCTTTGATCAGAGTTACGAACGAATACTACGTACTAGTAGTGCATGAGCACCTATGGACACGGTTCAAATAGCCTGGTGCATCTGTCAACATGGTTCAAATAGTCTTGGAGGTTTCGGGGCGGGTGATCCCGGGGTTTCCTCTCTTGACGGTCCGCTGTTGTGGACTCGGATGGTGCAAGCTTGTTCGCAGTGTGGTAAATCAGTCCCAAGGACAAAATGACACCGCAGCACGAAGTAATCCAGCCTTCGTTCTTCCTAATCTCCAACTGCGAAAACTAAGGGCCTAATCGGCAAACATAAAGTACCAAGTATGAACCATTGTAGGCTGTTGGCGGTTTAGCAAATGCGACGAGAAGTGTTGAATGTTTCGTCCCCGGCGTGACCTTCCTTGGACGCGGATCTGGGCACAGATCCCCCAACCGACCTGGTTGGCTAGGCCAGGTTGATGGTGAAGTCTGCCGATCAAAGGATTAAGGTTATATTACTTTTGTGGGTTAAGGTCCGCTATTATTCTTGCGGCAATCATAAGGGTTGGATACTACCATACTTTTCTATGGAACCCTAGAATGTCACTGCACGGACATCCTGGAGTCTCGGACCCACCGTTGGCTCAACCCCTGCTGCTTTTGACGTCCTTGCTTCCCCGGGTGTGCCCAGAGTATCCAGGGTGTCTAGCGATGCTTTCATGGTTGGACCTGGTAAGGCCGAAACCCTACTTGTACTTCGTTAAACGGTGATACACGAAGCGACTGGAGGCGAGCTCCCTCGATCGAGGGGACGGATTATCTTTCCCGTTTTCTCCATCCTGAGACTCGACTATTCTCGACACTGGAAATGATTCAACGCAGTGTTGCCTTTTGCCATCCTCCAGAAATCAGTTTGGCCTAAGACTTGCGAGATATCCTCGACCAAAGATGGCTTCTAATGCCCAAGATACCAAGAAGGTTGCCATTATTACCGGATCAACGGTAAGTGGTTTTCTATGAAGACAAACGAAGTCAATTGGTGCATTTCAAATTTCACTAACTTCGAAAAAGAGCGGGATTGGCCATGACCTGACTAAATTCCTGCTCTCAAAGAGTTTCAGGGTCGCGGTTACCGGTCGAAGGGTCAAAGAAGGCGAGTCCATAGCGAAGGAGCTTGATCCAGAAGGTCACACGGTCATCTTTGTCCAATGCGATGTTTCCTCATATGCCTCTCAGGCGAATCTTTTCCGAGATGTCTGGAATAAGTGGTCCCGAATCGACGTTGTCATTGCAAACGCAGGCTTCATTGATAAGGGTTCCATCTATAACTTTGCCAGGAAGTCCGCCCCGGTCACGGAGCTGCCTCCGGAGCCCGATTTGTCTTGCACCGACACCGACTTCAAAGGTGTCATCTATTCCACCACACTTGCAACCCACTTCATGCGTCATAACCCTTCCCTTGGAGGCAAAATAATCGTCACCGGCAGCATGATTGGGGTCCACCCGTGTGCAACCTTCCCCGAATATTGTGCTGCGAAAGCTGCCGTGCTCCATTGGTGTCGTGTCATGGCGCCAGTTCTCCTCAAGAAGGAAAACATCACCATCAACTGTGTCCTGCCAGGCGCCTATGACACGCCAGCCATGCCTGGATTCACGACTGCATTCCTGCCTGAACAGTATGTCTCCTTCTGAATTACCCAAGGGTGCGCTCTTCTGACTCGTTTCTAGCCTGACCCTCAAATCCTGTCTCATGTCGGCCTATGATGTCTTTCTCCAGGATGGGGCAAATACTGTCACCGGACAAGCGGTCGAAACTGGCCATGACAAACTGTATTATTACGATATCCCCGAATATAAGAGTGGCGATGTAGCGAGAAGGAATGAAAAGGTTTATGAGCCATGGTTCACCATCATTCACGGAGAGAAGAGCGAGCTGGGAGACGCCCTCCAAGGTCCGCCAAAACCCGATGGGATGGCTCCCTAATCAAGACCTGTTGGACAAAGTACTACGAAGTAGGATATACTAAATTCACCTCTCCCGCGTGGCAATAAATGCATTCCAACCTGGTCCTGTGCTTTGCCTCCGGAACGTATGACCACTGTTGCATGAAAAGTTTGTGCATCTTCGGCTGGTTACACCCAGAAAAGCCACTCGTGCGGCCTTGCGTGTGTCGACTTCATTTCAGTACCTCGGCAATCAGGGGTTAAACCTGTTTGGAAGCGGTTCCCCCCCCCTCCTTTCCGTTAAGCACCACTAGCTTTGTCCTTAACTTGAACTAAACTAGGATATCGATTGATCCTGCAGCTGGCCCCCACCCGTAAGGCAGGTTTTATCGTATGTTTTCGAATGTTTGTCCGGTTGTTGGTCTCTTGGACGAAGCACCCTTGTCGGAAGAATTCCAGCTGGTCATCGCAATCGCAGGAGTATTACAATAGGACATCATGCAACGTGACTTCATGCATGTATGTTTGCTCGCCGATCTCAATGCTTGTCTATCATTAACCATCACGAATTCCTTGAGCATTATGTATGCTCTCGTCCCGGCTCATGCAGTTCGCGTTGCGCTCGTACTTCGTAGGTATCAACGGGGTGATCCTAGGACTAATTATCGCTCGTCTTATAAAGCAGGCAAAGTTCTAAAGATTTCGATTGACGTTGATTTTATATTGCACTATGCACCTCTATGACCAGGGTCGACACTTCACCCATGCCCGATTCGACCCGTCTCTGCCTCACCTGATTGGCCTGGAATCCTTCGGTTTGAAGCGTACCTCAAGACAATTTGTTTCCGAAGAGGATGGTACCAAAGGAAAAAGAAAAAGAAAAATCACCCTCTTATTCTGGCCAACCTGCTCTCTGCCAGGGGTTATCCCGGCTGTCACGAGAATAGAATTTCGGGTGCCGCCGGTACTTCTCTTCCTGATCCCGGTCAGGGGCTTCTTCCTTTTGCACAAGAATTGTGGAAGAGGATTGGTTCACGGAGAAGAGGTCGGTACGAAGTAAACGTTGGATCGAGATCCACGACTGCGATGTACTGGGCCAGGTTGATGGAGAAATATCTAAAAGGCCTCGAGATACCTTTCATTATTTTTGTGTTTTAGAACCATCCGAACCTCACTCATCCCTCAATCCTTCTTCATTGATCAAGAATGCAATTGCTCCCTTCGGTGCGCAAATATGGAGTCCATGCAGTTCGAGTCACCCATACCCATCGAGAATAAAGGCCAAATTGCAATGATTGCAGTATCGGCGCTATCGATTTTCGTACCTTCAGCCTTTGTTGGCCTTCGCCTCTACGCCAGAAAGCTCACACATCGGGCGTTGGATGGGAGTGATTATTGTATTCTAGTCGGACTGGTAGGCTGACTGACCTTCCCATCGTCTTCTCCCCCCCGGCTCCATCCTCTGGATCCTCTGCTCTAACATCACGACCTTGAGATGTTCAATATCGGACTCCATGTCGACTGCTGGGTGATGGTCCTGCATGGTGGGTTTGGCTTCCACCTTACAGAGGTAGCCAGAAGGTTCGGTCTACAGACTTTGGTTTCCTTTTTTAAGATAGGCCTCTCCCGCGATTTTCTCGCGGATCCCTAATCCTTCCGGCCCGAAGACAGGCGTAATAGAACTAAAGAGTATTATGATGTAGGGTATTTTGGCCTTTTGCATCCTGTGGAACCTGGCTATATGCTTTAGCAAGCTGTCCGTTCTTTTATTGTACACGACTCTCATGCCAATGCGGCGCATGATCGTGCCGGCACGCATCCTCGGTCGATTCATCATTCTCTGGAACACGGGCAACATTCTCGGTCAGCTCCTAATCTGCAAGCCGTTCGCCAGGAATTGGGACCTCAGCATTGAGGGAAAATGCGGCAGCCAAAGAGACTTTTATTTCATCATGGGTGCATTCAACATTGTCACTGACATTCTAGTATTGGGCCTGCCGATGCCGTTTCTGTACAAGCTGCACCTGCCATTGTTGAAAAAGATGGTCCTGATCGGAATGTTTGCTGTCGGCATCATGTAAGGAGTATTTCTTCAAACCACTCCCCAGCTCATCGCTGACAACATTGGCTCTTTCAGGACGTGTGCGATTTCAATCTACCGACAGATTACCCTACCTCACCTCGACTTCGCCGACATGACGTATAATGGGCTCCTCGCGACCCTGTTTTCAGCGCTGGAACCTGCGGTGGCCGTATCTCTGGCCTGTATACCGTATCTGCGGCCCTTGTTCGGGAAATTAGCATCAACACCTACCACATTAAAATATAACATTACCGGGGACAAGCCCAGTGGACGAAGCAGTAAGCCTTTTGAAGAGCTGCACGATGGCGATGGTTCGGAGGTGCAGCTGAAAACTATGGAACACGGATTCTCGGCCGACGCTTCAGCCGCCCAGGTCGGCGGGAAATTGAAGAAGGAAGACACAGCCCGCGGAGCCATCACCGTTGAAACAAGGTGGGAAGTCAGTTCCAGCGTTTGAGCCTACATACTTGAAGAATCGGCCCACCATTTAACTACCAATCAAGGGGCTCGATCTACTCTGTGAGGTAGACGTACAGTCCCCATAACTGATGTGCGCGGGACGCAGTCACTGGACATAATTCTCGCTTGCAATGAGGCGGACGGACTCTTAAGTCCAACCTTATAGCCTCATTCCTATCGCGGAAGGACATCGTCTTTATGACGACGTCGTGTCCTGAGCCGCCTTGTAGGGATAGTGCTGGGTTCGTCGGTCCCTTGGTCGCCCCACTGAGTGGAGGAATGAGAAAAATCGAGTCAGGACGGATGTACGATATTGTATTTCTTTAGCCCCTGTATGAAAGATCGTATTTCCGAACTGTTATTGACAAATGGAGGAAGTCAATGGGAGGAAGTGCAGCACGTATGTCTTAATTAATTCAGCTCAAATATTGGATCCACTACGCATATTCGTACAATAGCCTATGCGACATGGGACAAATCCAGTCTTATAGTAGTATTAGTGTCATTTCAAAGTTGGATAATTACTGGGAAGGGGCGAATGCCGGGATAGTACTAAATTCCATTCCAACAGGGCATTCATGAAAGGAATCGGAATTCCCATTTCACACAGATGCGGAAATCTCATTTACCGAATGCGGAGGCGGAAATCCCAGACAAGGAATCTGTGGAATCCCAGTAACAATTATGGATGGGCAACCCACCTCTCTTGACGATGGGCTGCCCAGTATTAATACCTCTTACCCATTGTCACGCCCCAGGGTATATTAATGTTTCTCGCATCGACTAAAAGAGACGACACAGGAAACGCTAGAGTCGGCGACTGAAGTAATTCACGTATGAATGTATGAAATGTATGAATGGGCCTTATTATTAGAATACATCGGATTAACTTCTGACCGATCTGACCACATGTTGGAAAAAGGCATTCTTATGATGTGGTCTGTCATCCTGCTATGGGTCGAGGCGGTGCATCGGTCAGCAGCAGGACCTCAAACGAAGAAAGCCTCGCGGTGCGCCCACTGATCACTCTCAACTCCATGGCTGGCTATATAATGTGGTCGACAAGATTCGAGGTCCGTCGACCCGCGGAATGTTAATAGAACCCAACGCACCGACGACTAGACCAGGCAATCCTAGTTTCAGACAAACACAACTCCCACTATGGAGCTCGACTTCCCCCAGTCTGTCCTTGAAGCACAAGCCCACATCCGCCAGATCCGTCGCGACAAAGGACTGGGAGATGGGTCGGAGCGGATTGGCAACAATGCAGCTGACCTCGAGTCTGCTTTGGAGATGTAAGCACAGGTCGCACGCTTCGTCGGCATATGCATTGTGACGTTATATTGACATTCAGCAGCCTCTCCCACGACCTCTATCAGACATCGACGCACTTTCTTCTGGAACTGATACAGAATGCCGACGATAACGCTTACGCGGTGGAAGCGCCGACGCTATCCATCTCGTATTCATCGAGAAAGGTTAGAATCGACTGCAACGAGCATGGATTTACCAAACAGAACGTCGAGGCCATTTGTCGAATCTGCAAAAGTACGAAAAGCGGCAGAAGCAAATCTGCCGGTTTCGTGGGTGAGAAGGGCATCGGCTTCAAAGCAGTCTTCAAAGTCGCATCTACCGTCTGGATTTCATCTGGCCATTATTCTTTTCGGTTCGACCGCGATGGCCATCTAGGGATGATTGCTCCAATCTGGGATGCTTTTCCAGAGAAGCCGAGGGAAGGATATACTTCCATCCTGCTCAAGCTAGACAAAGCATGCGACGAGAAGCTCATTATCAGCGAAATGCAGTCATATGATGAGAAGATTCTGCTCTTCCTCCGAAGACTGAGGAGGCTCGAAATCAATTACACTCCAGACAGATTTTCCCTCAGGAAACCATTCGAAACCATTCTTGCTCGTCACGGCCAGCCTTCCGAGAATCCATCCATGATGACACTAATGAATAACGGGACCAAGAGGCATTACTTCGTTTTCCGACGTTCAGCTAAGCGACTTCCCTCCGACCCTCGCCGCCCAGGAATAACACACTCCGAGGTGGTTGTCGCATTCCCCAACACTGGGATGAACGGAGACGCACATGTGCAGCCTGTGATCGAGCCTCAGAATGTCTATGCTTTCCTACCAATTCGAAACTATGGTTTTCCTGTATGGCAAGCTTTTTTTTTAAGAAATTCTTTTTAATTAACTCTGTCTTCCTACTCGGTGATGCTGACTTGTTATCCCCTAGTTTCTCCTCCAAGCTGATTTTCTTCTTTCCGCAAACCGAGAAGACGTCCACGTCGACTCAGCCTGGAATAAATCTCTGGCCCAAGCTTCTGCGGTAACCTACATTGAAGCCATTCGTCATATGGGTGATCTTCAAAACCAGCTAAGATATAGCTGGATCCATTATTTGCCTACTACCGCGTCGCAAAGCGTCTTTTTCGAGGCCTTGAGACAGGATATTCTAAAGCGATTGAAATCCTCAGAGGTCCTAGAGTCCATGGATGGTAGAAAAAGGAAACCGACAAGCCTCATTGCTGTTCCTGGAATCTGGAAGGATACCGATGGGCGCCCGTTCATGATTGATAAGAGCAACGAAAACAAATATGCCGCTGGAAATTACGATGGTGACCTCGATCAGAGCATGTTAACCATTCTGGGTGTCCAGGTCATGGATGAGAGAGGTTTCTACGATGAGATGATGAAAGTCCTTCGGAAGGATCCAAGTTCATTTCTGAAAAAGAAATCGAGGAAATGGCATGCCAGTCTCGCTCGGGCGCTATGCAACCTATCTAGCCTATCCTACTTCCAATCGTTACCAATAATTCCTCTCAGTGATGGAACATGGGTCGCAGCGAGCTCGATCAGACACACTTTTATTCATCTTCCAAGCGGTGATCAAGCGGTGATGACACCCAGTGGAATTGAAATACCAATCGTGGATGCCGAAGCTGCTGCAGACCCTGACAGAAAGAGACTTTTCCTTCGCTTGGGAATCCAGCCGCTTCAAATTTACCATATCAAGAGCACCATTATCCAAACCCATGGTAATCCGGAGTTCAAACCAGACACCTTGCTTCCTGGCCAGGTTGTTTCCCACGCTGAGTTCATGTTCCAGAACTGGGAACCCGGTGAAACATCACTGTTGCAGTTGTGGATGGCGTCAGACTTGGGGTCCTGCCGCCGAAGTACTGCCATGTATTTGCCTTCGAAGCTTCCAAGTGCCGCTTCTAGCATTCTGCCGCGTGGTGCTCAACAGAAATACGGGTTCTTACATCCAATGTACCTCGAAGCAGGGGGGTCGGCAAAGACAAAATGGCTCGAGTTCTTGCGAAATAGACTTGGAGTAACAGTCTACCCGCGAATACAAGCTCGCGGCTTTTCGAGCTTGACCACAACCCAGCCAGAAGCTGTCCATGAGGATTTCCACCTCATTATTACACGATTTCCTAGTCAAAAATGGCTGACCATACTCAAGGACGGCTGGGAGTTTTACGGATCGTCGCTCGAACGTGAAGGCACAGCGGTTGTCCGATTCTTGAGGACCTGTAAGGTTAACTGTACGGGAAGCCCAGCGACCGAACAGCTTTGTAGGACTCATGCCCCCATTGACCGCCTCACAAAAGCCTTCGGATCCGTGGCTCCGTTTCTCGATATCCCGGACGCTAACGATCCCAATTGGGAGCCGCTCTTGGATGCCCTGCTGATAAATAGAAACGCCGATTTTGATTTCTACCTAGCCTGCCTGAGAGGTGCAAAGGAAACAGGTACAACGCCCGTGGAGCTAGTTCGACGCATTATGCACGAACTTGAAGACGAGTGTAGCTTGGCAAGTCAGGACCGAAGCCTAACATACTTGTTATAGTAAGTACCCTACAGTGCTGGCCTATTTTTCGATCCAGGCCGTTAGCCTGTGCTGACAGATTCTAGTGATGCAGCCCAAACAGAGGGGCTAGTTCTTGTCCCACCAAAGACCGAAAACGAGGAACGACACTGGGTGTCTCCATCCCAGTGTTTCTGGAGAGGCGCGTCCTGGCTCACCCAATCCGTCGGACTCGAGAGGCTGTATCCTGATCTTGAAACGTTCTTTCGCGTACAAATGAACGTGCCAAATGCCGGGGTCGAACATCTGATCAAAGAAGCGGCTGTAATAACCGAGTTGCCACAGCCATCTGGACGCCATATCGAACGATTATTTCTCGCGCTGGTATCCCACATAAAGATCCAGGGTCTCACCAAGGACCAATCAACGAGGCTTCGGGATATGAGGATATTTCCCATCACAACAACTCTCACCAACGAGCCTTACGAGTATCTGACATCTGCTACAACTAGCAGCCTGTGGTTGATTGCCGATAGAACATATTTCAGGACTCAGTTTGAGCTAGTTATGCCGGTTCTTGCTTTTCAGCCAGAGTTCATATGGCGGATTAATCGCCTTCTACTTGAGCTAGGTCTAGAAGACCGATTCCTCAGTCGACTTGCGGTAAGCGTGACAGAGGCACGTGGAAACGTGCAGCTCCACGAGGATCTCACTCAGAGGTATAGATCTCGCGCCAGCTACTTGTTTAGGTCAGTCTTTTAACTTTATTCCATTTCTTGTTTCTGGTGGCGGGGAGTTTTATACCTAACTACCTCACTCTCCAGACTCATGGGCGAGAACCTGGCCACTGGGCCTCAACTGCGGTCCTGTTTTCGCTGGGTAGAAGTTTTCGTGGCCGACGAAGTTACTCAGCACTGGCATGCGTCGCTCGGACTCCAACGGGTTTATAGCAGATTCGCTGAGGGTACCGCATTCTTAGAATGCGACTACGCTGGAGATCTTCGAATCTACCTACGCGCCGGCTATGAGAAGGAAATGTATCCCTGCGAGCTAGCAGAGCAGCTGAGGAACTTCTTCAACATACCGAGCGAGTACAAAGATCTTATTCCTGTGATATTAACTGCTACGGAAGAGAGGCTCAATGGGCTCTTTGAGGGAAGGGGTATCGCTCCGCTCCTAGTCGAATCGCTCGAGGGTGAGGAGGAGTTCGGTAGGGAAGAAGGCGAGTATAGGCCGATCCTTCAAACTCGAGCAAACTCCACCAACAAGAGCCGCCTTGAGTTGGGCGATGGTTCGCGGTTCAATCGGCTGCTCAGCCACATGAGATTCAGTCCATTCTTCTTTCGAGGTAATAATAACCGTTTGACGGACCTCCCCCCAACTTACGACACGGCGGTTGCTCGGTCTACCCTCAACGCTCTCGGGCGGCCAGCAGAGCCTCGCGCATTTGCGGAGCCGCATACACTGTCCAGTGTGAATAGGGTCTTGAGGGGCTTGGAATTCGTACAAATGCCCGGTGCTGTGTTTGGCACGCCTGCCAGTCCACCAACGATCATGGATCGTGTAAGGGGCCTCGCACAGCGTGACTCTGACGTTGGAGAGAACATTGTAAGCAACGCAGTAGTCCTACTGATGTTCGATTAACTTGTGATAGCTAATCTCAATCTAGGTATCTGGCATTCTCTCTATCGTCCTCGGCCCACAATATGATCACCAAACCATGTGGGTCACTAAGAGCTCGAGAGGCGGCGACCGCGCTACCTTCAATTTCACAGATACGCAAGGTAGATTCGGTGCCTTCCTCATGCGGCTCGATGGTATGCGTGGCAGGGCGCAAGGGTATACACGCTTGATATATCACCTTGACGTTAAGGCCATGGACTCACTGCACTTCAAGATTACACAGGACGAGCTTGACCGAGTAGGTTTCACGAAATCTGCTGCAAAGAATAAGTACTAAGAGAAGTAATATGCAGGCGCGTAAGAACTCGGTTCGCAACCAACCGCACCCCGACGAGGCCGCTCCCTCTCGTGACGTTTCAGTTCTCGTGCATATCTCAGATGTCCGCACAGAACCCAAGATCAGGTTTCTCGCTGATCCTTGGGACCTGTTTGAGGATGGTCAGCTTATCCTGGGGAATGCTCGAACTTATCAAGCTAAACTTAACCTTCAGTTCCGTCACAATTCGGATAATCCTACTAACGAAGACGTTGGGTTCGACGCTCTTCAATTTCGGACATCCAGCGAGCTGCTTCTAGAAGACCCTAGCCCCGGATATGACAAGGAAAAGCCGGAGATTGATGCCACTGTAAAGGATCAGACAGCATGAGTAAAAGGCTGGACGGGAAATAATAGATGTGACGTAACACAGAGACTCGCGATCTCATGAAGCCATAGGGTGGTGATTTCTCTTCCGGTTTTGGGCATTTCTGCTTAGGTCAATGGTAGGCTAGAGTTGGGAGTTACTGTATTAGTATACCATTAGAAGTGGGTGATACCATGGCAGGACAGGAAGGCCTCTCGCTTACGTTTTCTTCTTCCTCTTCCTTTTTATTCTCCTCTTAGCCGCGAATTTCTTTAACATTCGCAGTTGCTTGCCGGCGATCAATGTATTAATAAGACTTTATTGTACTTTATCGGCTGAGGGGGGTGGACTGGAAACACGCTATCTAGCCCCTGGATCACGTCATGCCGTACATACCCTCCTTGCCAACAAACCTCCGGCAGCTCCTGCCCTCAACCGCAGTGAAAACATGTCCAAGTCTGACAAATGTCTGGCGATTGTTTTAATGTGCCCCATATTGCGTGACTCCGTACTCGGCGTCGGCCCAACACCCGCATCCTCGCGATCAAGGAACGGCTCACTCATGTGACCGTACTAAAAGCGCTGCTCCAGGTGTTTAATATGCACTAAGCGAGATGGCGTTAGCACCCCACGCAGGAGAAGGAGGCTGGACCATCATTCCGACTGAAAGCCGTGGGCACCTTATTAGGCAGGTGTCCTCCTGAGAACGGCATGCGCCGAATAGTTAAAGACGCACTCCGATCTTTGCCCTGGGAACGCGAGCCCCGTTTTCAGTGCTGACCCTGTCACCATGGCTAGTCTTGCCGAGCTCAAATCGCAAAACTCGGACACGTATCTAGACGATAACGCCTCGAATATTAGCAAGGGAGATGCTGTCGACGTGACCACGGCCCTCCTCCGGTCTGCGCCTCCTCTTGGGCAGCCAGAAGTTAGGAAGAGGTTCTGGTTCTCAAGAGGTGGAGTTGACGATTCAGAGGCCGTTGCAACACAGGTGAGGTGAAGGAGCTCACGACTCTTCGTAGTCATCACCTTTCCATGCACATCGTTGACGAACTTCTGACGACTTGGCATTGCCATCAATAGCCGAGCGTATATGACGACCCTGACCTAGCCGAGCAATATGAGCCACGTCCGGACTGGTGAGATGTGACGACCGTTTGCTGAATTGAGAGAGACTGTCATGTTCTTCTGACATGCCATTTGCTGTAGGGAAAACCTCCATCGCTTTAACCCCAAAGCCAGATGGACATGGGCTGAGGAGCGCCGTCTGGTACGCAAAATAGACTGGCGGATCATGGTCTGGGCGTGTCTTATGTTTTGTGCCCTAGAAATGGACAGGGCCAATATACGGCAGGCAGTCACTGACAATCTACTTCTGGAGCTTGGGCTTACCACCAACGGTCCGTATAGCTTCTCAAACCTCATCTACGGTATACAACGTGCTTATGAGGTTCACCGCAGACTACAACCTCGGGAACACCCTCTTTTCATTTTCGTTTCTTTGCGCCGAAGTGCCGTCTCAGCTCGTGAGTAAGATGATGGGTCCAGACAGATGGGTGCCAATGCAGATGGTTCTATGGTCAATCGTGGCGTCAAGTCAGTTCTACCTACGAGATAGGACCACGTACTTAGCCGCCAGGTGCGTGCTGGGCGTCCTGCAGGGCGGCTTCATTCCTGATGTTGTCCTTTACCTGTCGTACTTTTACAAGCACTCTGAGCTTTCCATCAGACTTGGATATTTTTGGACTGCGATGATATTCGCGGATATAGTTGCTGCCATCTCTGCTTTCGTGTTGCTGCATATGAGAGGCGTTATGGGCTTGTCTGGGTGGCGCTGGCTATTTTTGATTGAGGTGAGCTATCTCGTGTCAGCGAAATCAACTGTGGATTTCACTCCTGTTTGCATAGCGAACTAAAGCGCACTTCGCAGGGAATAGTTACTCTTGTGTTTGGTTCGGTTTCGTTTGGTTTGATGCCGCCGGGCCCCACACAAACAGCAAGCTGGTTCAGGGGAAAGAAGGGATGGTTCACTCCCAGGTGAGTTGCAGGAGTCGGGACTTGGGATACGCTGATGCCACGGCCACTGATTCTCGTTTCCAGGGAGGAAGTTATTCTCGTGAACCGAATTCTGCGCGATGACCCCTCCAAAGGGGGGATGCATAATCGTGAAGCGATAACATTTAAGCTCTTGTGGAGGAGCCTTCTTGACTACGATCTATGGCCAATCTACATACTGGGCCTCTTTAATCACATTCCGTTCGCAACTCCAAACATCTACCTTACACTCTCGTTGAAAGATCTGGGATTTTCCACATTCCAAACAAATCTCCTAGTCATTCCCTCTCAAGTCCTTCATGGTATGATCCTTCCTTCATCGACAAGAGCTCATGGCGAACACGTTTCACTGACAGTATAAAAGTGATTAACATGCTTTTCATCACCTACCTCAGTGAAATGACGAATCGACTAGCCTTTGTTGCTTCAATACCCCAGTTCTGGGCTCTCCCATTTTTATTGTGGCTACGATTTACCGATACAACAGCAATCTCGAAATGGTTGGTCTGGGGTATAATGACAATCTTCCTTGGAAGCCCTTACTGTGAGTGAATAGATCGGTTAGAACCCCTTCAATGGAAATACTCAGATTCTAACCTCGCCGTTTGTAGCCCATCCAATACAAGTTGGATGGGCATCCCGCAACTCGAACACAGTGAGAAGTCGAACCGTTGGCGCCGCCATGTACAATATGTGTGTACAAGCGTAAGTCCACATTGTTTCCCATGGTGTCGTAGGTTTTAAAGTGCGTTCATTATTATCCTGACTATGTCTTAGAGGAGGGATAATCGCTGCAAACATCTACCGGGAAGACGATGCGCCTCACTACAACCGCGGGAACACAGTGTTGGTGTCTCTGGCCTTCCTGAACATCGGTCTATATGGCCTTACGAACCTGTATTATTTGCTCCGTAACAAGCACCGTGACAGGGTATGGAACAATATGAGCCAGGATGAACGGTCTACATACCTAGGTTCTACTCGCGATGCCGGGAACAAGCGGCTAGATTTTAGGTTTTCCACCTAGACGTGGCTTACAATATGGATGGCAATGCATGAAGGGTGAGCTATTCTTGACCGGCGTATAGAGTAGGACATAGCAAACATGCTAGCAGTTAGTTTGTTTCTATTTCTTGTCGCTTCTATTAGCTAAATACTTCCTGGGTGGCACATGCTACTGCATTACATAAGGGATGACACTCAGCCGAAGATAGGTTGCACGAGACCCACTGGGTCGAGTTCAGGTGCGATGATCTAGGATGTTGCTGACGCTACCTGAAATCCGATACTTGAGCTAAACCTGCTCTTTTTAGACTAGAAACGGGAGTTAGAATCCCGGGAGCATACTTTGTTCAGGTCATACCATCGCTCTCGCTTTCTATCGTGTCAGTTTGGCCGACCTCTACTCCGAGTCAAGGTTGAACAGACTCCGCTCACTCTAGGTAATCATAGTGATTCTGATGATTCGATTACAACGCGGACACTTAGCTACAAATTCATCAGCCACTCAATATCCTTAAATACTTTTTATTACTGGAGTCATCTACCCTCGAAGTGGTCAGACGATACGGGGCCTCCCGCTAATAGTCTCTAATAACCAAGGGTCGCCACACGGGAAAACCACTCCCTGTGCTCATCTCCTTCACTCTCCAACCCATAGTCTTTTGCCTGAATCAAGGCTTCAACTATTATGCTCCTGCTGGATCTCTCAAAGACCAATGCTGCTCTATGCACACGAGCCTCTTGCGGAATGACGCTAGGATTCTGTCTACTCTTGGTTCTCTCCAGTTGTTCCACTGCAGTCTCGCAAGATGTATCGAGGGACCATTCCGCTTCTATCCCGATTACGAACTCTACCACTCTCGCCATGGCGACTCCATCCCAAGGACCCTCCCTTCCGGCTTCGCGGAGCAGCTCCACAACTGCCGTGCGCAAATTAGCTGCACGGCATTTCAAAGCTGTAAAGTACAGTGGCTCGATAACACCAGAGTCCAACGAAAAAAAGATTTCTTTCCCATATTGCTCAATTATAGAGTTTCTAAAGTGGATAACAGCCCCTGCTATATCGGTTATCTCCGCGAACAGATCCACAAAATGATTATAAACGCACTCATCCAGCGTTAATTGCGCTATCAACTATATCTCGCGAGTAAGGTAACGAGTTCGCAGGGTGTCTATGAGCTATTCGGCATTTGTAGGCTTAGATAACGTTCGACTGATTATTATAAGCCCGAATCTTATAATATCTAAACTCCTTAGTTTATTTAGTAATTATACTTACTTAGCTGCTATTCTCTAGTATATAGGGCTATATAGCTGCGTTTAATTATATTTTAACTAAAAGTATTACTTTAATAAAATCTAAAAT
>SJVG01000895.1:0-15219 GCA_034774675.1 Scedosporium minutisporum
GTCGAAGGTGGCCGCAACCCCGACATCTACACCCGCGAATTCGTCGAGCTCGTGCGCCGCGGGAACCAGCTCATGCGCGGCAAGATGCACGCCTTTGCTACCTTTCGCGATATCCTTGCCGAGCAGATGGCGGGCGCCATGCCCGAGCTCAAGCCGGATGTCGATAGGGTGTTGGAGGAGACGAGGGTTGGAAGCAGTGCGACTGGGGGTGTGAGGTCTGGGTCTGGTGCTGTCGGCGGTGGTGGGGATGGGACGGGGAGTTGAGGGTTGGAGAGGTTTGATGCGGAGGGAGGTCAGGTTGGGGTTGTGAGGGGTGCCTTCAGTGGGAGATTGAGGATGAGTAGATTGATTTACTTGATACCCGGGTTTTATATCTTCAAACAAAGATTCGTTGGCTTGGATTCCATTGGCGAGACACGAGGAGCTTCTATGATTTTTAAGGCACGCGGGAAAACCTGCACACGCTTCTTCACACGCGCGAAACGGGCGAATAACTAAAGGTTGAACTTTTTTTTGTGAGAGCAATGATGGAGATATTCCAGTCTTCCTACGGAGCTATCCCACAATGCATGTTGCGATTTGATGCCGATTCCCTAGACATGTAGTACACGAAATTCCTTTCCCTCTCATCTAGTCCCAATGGGTACTCAATATATTACACAATTCCTCGATGTCGGGGAAGGTGTGTTTTTCCTGCGGGACAGATAGAAATTGAGCCAGAACATTTTCATCCTGCCGATATTTGTCCTCTCTGTTCTCGTCGCCCTGGTGATTACATGAAACATAGTCCAACAAAAGAACATGACGAAAAAGAAAGTAAAAGAAAAAGTAAAACGTTGTTCCCATAAGTCCCTAAAAAACAGAAATAACAACGCCCTCTGGGAGCTCCGTCTATGCTTTTTGGCTTCGATTCAAAAGTTATAAACGGTCATCATCGTCTAATGCCAAGGCTGCTGGGGCCGTTGGATGCAGATATACAGGATTGCTCCAGCCAATGTTACCAGGACGGCGAGGTGAGGAGGGAGAAGGACGAAGGCGGCGACGAGCCATGCGCCGACGTACCGTAGGTGGTCGACGAGGGCGTCCCGGTCGTCCTGCCGTGCTCGGATGTGGTCGTCTAGCTTGCTCCTCATGGACTGATAATCCCTTGGCGGTTGTTGTCGACCTGCATGTGGATTTTCCTCTTCGTCACCTTCATCCTCTGCTTCTTCCTCGTGTTCATCATCCTCATCCTCGAACTCGAACTCGTCGTCCTCTTCATCTTCCGTGTCTGAGAGTCACGTGAAGTGAAAGCTTCCCGACGGGTAGCCGCCGCGTTGCCTCCCGGTTCCATCTCCGCCGAAGGAGTGGAACGAGTGGCCGCCGCCTTGCCGGGGGAAGCCTCCACCAAATCCATGACCACCCATGCCACCACCAAACCCACCACCTCCGTACCCGCCGCCGCCGGCACCACCCATCATGCTGAACAAGATTTCTGGGTCTATGTTCCCCATGCCACCACCTCCGCCGAACATGTCCGACATGTCGGCAAGGTCGTCGCCGTTGTCGTATTGGGCACGCTTCCTGCAAGAGAGGGAAAATACGGTTAGTCTGCGCGGATACGTCTCTGCGGGATATCTTGTGTTCGTGATAAACGTTTGTCAGAAAGACAGGGCGATCACTTACTGAGGGTTGCTGAGGGTATCATAGGCTTCGGAAATGTCCTTGAACCTCTCCTCGGCCTCCTTGTTGCCTTGGTTCTTGTCGGGATGGTGGACAATGGCGAGCTTCCGGTAAGCCTTCTTGATAGCGGCCTCATCCGCATCCTTCTCGACGCCAAGGATCTTATAATAATCCTTGCGCTGGCTCTTCTTCAGCTCGATCTCGGCGTTGCGAATCTCCTTCAAGATAGACCTATCCTCGGGCTCAAGGTCGTGAACTGCCTTCCATTGGCGAACGGAGTCCTCCCACTTTCCAGCAAGTCCCAATGCGTTGGCCATGGTTTTGTGCGCCCTAATGTACTTAGGGTCAAGCTTGACTGCACTCTCACAGTCGGCGACGGCAGACTCGTATTCCTTTAACTTGATCCGGCACATGGCCCTGTTCTGTAGGAGCTTGGAATTGGTGCCCCGGTTGGCCGGATCAATCTCCAGGGCGTCAGTATATAGCCTGATGGCTTCCTGCCACCGCCCTGCCTTGTACTCCTTGTTGCCCTCGTCCTTCATACGGTCAAGCTTCTGGACGATGCGGAGGTACTTGATGGCGTCCCTGAACTCGGGATCACAAGCAAGGGCTTTTCGGAAGTGGCCGATGGCCTTGTCATTTTCTCCGGAAGTGTAGAGGATCCGCCCACGGAGCACAAGAGCCTCCGGATCCTGGCTGTTGGACCGAAGTAGGGACATGGCAATGTTCTGAGCTTCGGCGAGCGACGTCGGGTCGCCCATCTTGAGATACGCCTCTCCTCGCATTAACTGCCACTTTCGAGGCTTGGATGCGCCGGCACCCAGCAGTCGCTCAGCTTGGTTGAGGGCGTGCAGTACCATGGATCCCTTAGACTCGCTTCGAAGCGCTTCCTGCGCGGCGCGCATGTGGTGCAGCATCTCTTTGGCGGGGGCAACATCTCTCGCAGCGGGGGAGGGGTGAATTCGGTTAAAGGTAACGAGGGCATCCTCGGGCAGACCTAGAGACACAAAGATACGGGCTAGACGCATTAGAATCTTGGGGTTCTGGGGGTCCAAGTCAGCGGCTCGAGTGCAGTCTTTCAGTGCAGCATCGTATTGGCCATTAGACATGTAAGCGGCAGCCCTGTTGCTGAGGTAGGTGGAGGAGTTAGGCACGAGATCGATAGCTAAAAAAAAAAGACCAACAAGTGTTAGAAACAGCGTCAAATGCCGACCAGAGGCCGCGCTGAGTTTGCCGGCGAAGGGGAAAAATAACCAACCCTTGTCGTACTGCCTTATGGCATCGGCGTAATTCTTCTCCTTGAAGAACTTGTTGCCGGCCGCTTTGTAGGCTTCGGCGTCTTCGGCCTTTGTAGGGGTCGGGCTCGTGGGGCTGGATCGGTGAGGAGGCGGTACTGGGGGAGCCGAGTCGTCCCCGTTGACATCTTTTGTGCCATTGGTAATTGGGACGGAGAAGGAAGCCTGGGGTTGTGGCTGAGGGGGGGACTGGTGAGGAGTAGGAGAGGAAGAGGTGGCGGCACCAGTGGAGGGCTCGTCGATATCCATGGCGCTCGGTTCGCTCATGCTTGAGAGGGCGGAGGAGGAGAGACGTTTCCTCTCCTCTTCTGGGAGATTGAGGGGATGGGTGTTGAGCTCGGTTTTCTTGCGGCGTGTTGATGACGAATGGCCTGGATCAGTTGACTGACGCACAAAGGCCCTGGTGGATGAGGACCGAGACTTTGAGGGATCCTTTCTTGTGGGAGATGGTTGTGCAGTGGAATTTTTGCTGGGTGACCGTGAACTACTCTTGGTGGGGGATTTGGTCGGCGAAGAGACCTCTGATGAGTAATAGGTGTCGTCTTCGTTAGGATGTGGGTGTTTGGATGGTTTCTTGAAGAAGGACTTCATTCCCAGATAGTGGCAGGGTCCTCAGTAATATTTTTTTGTCTTTTTGGGCCGGACTCAGAATCCCTCTTATCGGGGGAGGGGGTTTCCTAATGGTGGGACAGGTATGATGTTGAGGATCAAATGTGTCTCGCTTGCAAGGTTATGCCGTGTATGTCGATGGGCGGAAGGTAAAAAGGGAAGAACTGATTAAAAGGGTTACTGCCATTGATTAGGCTTGTTAGTGTGAGACAGATGCTGCAAGCAAGATGTGGAACAGGGACAAACCTTTGTTCTCTCACTGTTCTGTGATCTGAAGACTCAAACTCTCACAATAAATATTGAAAACGACAAGTTCTTGAAGACAAGAAGATGAAGAAGAAGATGGGCGAAGATGGTGGAACCCAAATTTGGTCCCTCCTCAGCATAAAGTCATTTGTGAAAGAAAAAAAAGAGAGAGCTGTTATGAAAGGAAGGGACTCGAGCTAAGGAGCCTCGTCATAAAAGGGAGAAGCGGGCAGCGGGTAGAGGGCGGGACGGAGTAGGGGAAAAAAAAGCTGCTGGCTGGGGAAAGACAAAATTTGCCAGGTCGGCCAGGCGGCTGCTGGTGATTTGGTGATGAGACAGGGTACCATGTACATTTGAGCCAATACAAAGTCCGCTGGGGCTACGTGTAGTTACGACATTACCGCCACCCCCCACATCCAATCTTGAAGCAGTCCAACGGTGCCCAGCAACAGAGCCTGGGATTGCTACAGGACCAATAGAATAGGGGATGAAGAGGATTCTGTTTATCATCATCTGGGCTCTAGACCTTGCCCAGGAGTAGTCGGGAGTGTCACTGGCTGCTTTTGGATCCATATTGCCAGAAAGAGAGCGAAGGATTGAGGCGGGGCCTTGCAGCAAAGTGAGGCTTCATCCAACGACATTGTAAATGCCAGACGTCTGGTGTGGCCGTTTGATGCCGTCCACCGCAAGGACGGCTGGAGCACTTAAATGTACCACTGTAAATATAATAACCTCCAGTCTCACTGGACGGACCGGTCCGTCGTGAGAGGGTAGAGTACCACTAAAATCTCAAACAGGCAATTAAGCAGACATTCCCCTTAACGAGGTCTTGCATTAAACATGCTTTTTCCTGTTTGAGAAATTGCGATTCGAGAAGCTTCGGTGGGGCATGATGGGGTCTGACCAGGATGACCTTTCCAGCCGCGGTACCAGCGCTCCGTTCAACCCACCAAAATTAGTGCCTCACTGCCTAAACTAGAAGTTTAGAACCAGAGTGCTGCTGGAGGTGGATCGAATGTCGTGTAGTGTGTGGGTGTGTGAGCACCAAGGCTGTTAACAGCCCGCTAATCAATCCAACTTGAGTAACATTACCCACTGACGGGCCGGGTCATCTGTCTGCCTCCGCGAAGTGGCAGCGCGCTCTTCAAGCTGCTCCTTCCGTCAACCAGACACGTGCGGATCGACTCTTCCCAAGTAAACGCGACTCGGTGGCTTTTTTTTTTTTCCCTTTGTCTTTGAATTGATAAAATATCATTGATCTATAGCTAACCGACTGCGATTCTACGAGCACCTTCGCCAGTCTCCGCGGGGACCTATCACCAACCCCTCCCTCAACGCACTCGATCCCGCAGCCAAACGCGTGGGAACTAGACTCGGCAATCAGTCATGCCGCCGCCAATCGAGCTGACTCTGGTCGTCGCCGCCACCCGCACAATGGGCATTGGGGCAAAGGGCACCCTTCCCTGGACAGGGCTGAAGAAGGAAATGGCCTACTTTGCCCGTGTTACAAAAAGGCTACCATCCCAAGTCGATCACTCCTCCTCACCCACCTACTTATTTCCCTTCCATTTTTCTCATTGATGAGGCCCAGAAATCCAAGCCTGTTCTATGAGGATGATAGCAACTCGGGGGGGAAAAAAGGGGGGGAAAGAGAAAGGAATGCACGTAGTTAACACATCCAGGCAGGTACCCCCTGAAGCTCGCAATGCCGTCATTATGGGTCGCAAGACCTGGGATAGCATCCCTACCAAGTTTCGACCCCTGAAGGGTCGGTTGAACATCGTCATCAGCCGATCTTTCCCCACTCCCGCGCACGCCTCAGCCGACTCTGAGGGCGATCTTGTGAAGGCTGCTTCATTGGAACAAGCACTCGACTATCTGAAATCGAAGTCTGGGCAGGAGGTGGGCAAGGTTTTTGTCATTGGCGGCGGTCAAATCTACAACGCCGCCCTGAAACTGCCCCAAACAAAGAGGCTTCTCATCACTCGGATATTATCCGACTTCGAGTGTGACACGTTCTTCCCTCTCAAGGTGGCCGAGGGCGAAGAGTGCGCACCTGGGTGGGTTGTCAAGTCCAAAGCCGACTTGGACGCTTGGGTAGGGGAAGATGCGCCAGTTGGGATCCAAGAAGAGAACCAAACGAAGTACGAGTTTCAAATGTGGGAGCGGACAGAGTAGACAATGCCCAGGCCAGATGAGCCGTCACAGCCATCACACTTGAGAGTCTCCGAAATGGGAAGGCTAGTACCCAGAGTAATGCGCTGTACTCATTCTCTACCCACCAGTTTCCATTCTTAAGATTTGTTAAGAGTGAAGAATAGAAGACGGTAACATCAGTTGTAAATAGCCAGGTTGGATCTCGAGTCCGACCAATATCCAACAACGTTGCAGCTAAGTACATCTGTTTCATAGCAGAGTCTTTACAAGCACTGAGAATACCATTGGTTCTGCGCTTGACAAGTGCTTCCCGATTGGCAGCAAGTCGCTCCAGACCATCCTTGGCCACCGCATTGGCCCCATTTTGCCGAGCAGTTGCTGCCGCCACCATTGTTACCACCTCCAGTGTTGCCTCCTCCGGTGTTGCCTCCGCCGTTGTTGGAGCCAAGCTTGCTGTTGATGAAGGTGAGCGCTTGCTGGCCATAGACGCCGACATAGCCCTGGTGGGTAGCTTGACTGTTTCCAGTGCAGCAGTACGGGTCCGCGGCGTCACAGTAGGATTGGACCTTGCTCGCGTTAGGGCAGACGAATCCAGAAGGGCGAGCATCGAACTAAAATAAGGATTAGCGACAATGATTCCCATCATCCGGAAGACTTGGACGGAGGGGCTTACACCGCCGGCACGGCAGGTGCCGACTTGATACGCAAGGCCGTACTGCCATCTTGGATCACCCATGAAAATGGCCGCCTTGATCATATTGACAGCACTGGCCGAGATTGGAACAGCCGTGTTGGTAATACCAGCCCCGGGATCACCACCACCGCAAAGTGCATTGTCCATGATTTGACCCCCCTGTTCGATTAGCAAGTGATATTCTTAGAATAACCAAAAGGCTCGCACACGATTCTCACCTGTGAGTATCCGACAAGGACGATTTGGGCGTTTGGGCATCTCTGATGGAAGTTGTTGACCTGGCTCGCTACGGCATTGGTGCCCTGTCTAGCCGAGTCACCATAGGCGACGCCACCACATGACGCTTGGCCACCGCAAGCAGGATAGGTGATGGCTTCAGAGGTAGCTCCAGGGTTGGCATTGATAATCATGTTAATGAGCTGTCCAGCGGAGCCGAAGCCCGGGGACACAGTAGTCTCTCGAGCTCCAAAGATGTGGAGATTGGGGCACTGCCCGGCTACAAGAGCAGCTTGTGCCGACAGGAAAAGGAGGGTGTTTTTCATATTGGGCAACATGGCGGACGTTTACGTGAAATGGCGATAAGGACTAAGTGCCTGGTTTCTCGTGTGTCCCTCAACGAAGACTGGAGATGTTCGCCTCCCGGATGAGCAGTGGAAATACAGAGCATTCCTTCTCTTTCCATATGGCGATCCCGCGGTATTTATATCCATCTGTTACTTTGTAAGAGGATTGGGGCTCCAGACCCTTGCTCTATACCCTTGAACTACGGGGGAAATACTAATCTCACGAGGTAGGACTTCATGACACAGTAGCATTCCATTTCGCCGCATGCGAATAGCTGTTCTAGCAACGGGCAATTTTCTGATGAGGAGCGACGGTGACATACACACATACAGCCGGATGGCAAGCTAGAACCCGTGCTGTAAAACTGTGTATCTAGAGCGTGGATTCGATGACGCTCACTGTTAGACGGCCCTCAAGACTAGGGCGCAAAAACCTGGTAAAATCTCTAAGTTGCATCCGGGACCTTGGAACCAAATTCGTAGGTGGACCCTAAACTGGGAGAGAAATTCCACGAGTCTGGGTTTCTGGAATATTTCGATGCGCAGCGAAGCTGGGGCGTTTAGGCTAAATAAGGATCCCCGGACAGAATTGGAGGAGTGAAACCATCCCGTCAATAGTTGCAGAAGGCAAAGTTTGTATGGCTTGACGATTGCTATTAAGGTGCTAAAAAAACAACATGAAAATAACATTTCTCAAGGCCCAAAAGCACTCCCCAGAAACGCCAACTCTCATTGCCCAGTTACCCACTGCCGTTACCTCGTCACTAGTACTTCGTATGCATATGTAGCCAGCCAATCGATGCCGCTAGCAGGCGACTGCGCATGTAGCACCCAACCACCTCCCTCGGTCCCCGCACTCTAACCCCGCGGTGCTTCTGCTTACAATGGCCTTGTTTGTATGCAGCTAGGGGATTGCATTGCATGTGGGCCAAGCAAAATCACTCCTTCGCCTCCTCAGACTCCGAGCCTCCATTGGACCCCATTATCGAGTTGACGAAATCCTGATACTTGAATACCTCATTTCGCCCACCACGCCCAGGGTTCATGTGACGATTGAATGCCCTACGTCCTGTGAAACCGCTGAGGACCATGTTTACCTCGGCCTCGGTCAATGGACGTTCTCCAGGCTCAGGTGCTGTATTTAATAGAGCTTCACGTAGTTCTGCAAGATCAATCTGACCACTATCATCAACGTCGAATGCCGAGAACGCGGAGAGAAGCTCTGGGCTCGGGGACATGGCGGCGAGGGTGGTGGCCAATGAATTGAGGAACAATGGCATCGTCATCGTTTGCGGGGCCGAAGGTGGGAAGAATCGAGCGACGTCTGACGGATCAGAAGGCAGTCCTAAGAGCTTGTTAGTCTCGATCAAAGCCAAGACGCAACTCATCATGAACATCATGGTGATATAAAAGATAACGTATGACGCATACCGAGCTGGTTTAACATGTCGGCGACATCATCCCTATTGACGACACCGTCGCTATCTCGGTCGAGGATCTGAAAACCTTCTCGCAATGTGCGAACTTGGGAGGGCTGTAGCTTTGACAGAGCATTCCCGTGCGAAGCCATGGCATTCGATAAGGGCACTTGTCGTGTAGGAGATGCTGGATATGTCGATCTTGGAGTATCGTCTTGCGTTGGTCTGGCTTTCGGCGTCCAACTTCCACTTGTGCTCCCAGCCGTAGCTGTGCTCTCGCTACGAGGTCTAGGGAAGTTACCGCTGTTCCTGAGGTTCAATGGTGACACCAAGGGTGTGCTGTTGCTCTGTCTCAAGGGGGAAGGGGTCGGTGAGGTGGAGGGCTCTGGTCGGCGGAAAGGGGAGCTGCGAGGAGACCCATAGCCAAGCGGTGAGGGTTTGTATCCGGAAGGCATTGCCTAGGGGGACGGTTAGTCGCCTGTATGGCCAAAGCGTTGAGAAGGGAGTGGAGATCCGAAGGGATTTAACACTGTACACTACTTGCCATCTGATGGGATATCTACCTTCTTCGATCGACACTTGAATCGAACGGGGAAAGTACTGGGGATCGATCAGGAAGGCGGCCTACCAGGGCACGACACGGGATGAAATCAATGGAGTGGGATGATATCGTTTTCTAGATAGTTAGAGATGGTTGGAGAGGTATGAACGCTACAGATATTGGAGCTTGGCAGATTATCGTGAACAAAGATGTGATATGTGAGATGTAGACCGGGAGGGGAGTATTCGCCGTTGAATGTTGAGACTTCACTTGATGGAGGTCGAACTGACGAGTCTTGGTGGTTCAGCACAAGGCCGAAAGTAAACAGTGGCGGCAGTGTCCCAGACAACATCGCTCTTCAGCGTTGGACCAATGACGTCTGCCATGTTCCTTTGCACAATTAAACTAATTGGCTCCAGCCCTGATGATGACATAATGCATTTATGGCTGATGGCTTCATTTGTGGCTCAGCTCGGCCACAAGAGACCTTGATGGAGACAAACCACACAGGAGAACAGCGGATGTCGTTCTGTCGAGCCCCGAAGTTTACTAAAGTTAAGGCTCAGTTTCTTTTCCGGGCATTATAGTGGTGATCTCGTGTGCCACTGCTTTGACTGCGCTATCAGAGTGCCCTTCCCCCTTCCTAGTGTCGAAAACATATTAATTGCCTTGCCCAAGATGTCACCTTCAGCTCCCAAATCCCGAAACACTTTGCCATTCAGCCAGCCTCAACCATTAGGAGTCGGCGATAATGTCCGGGAGCTCTGCTTTTGCATACGTATAACTCCATAAAGCTTATAGCCCTATCTCTATCGGGAGTGTCATATCGGCATTAGAACACGTGCTTGTATTTCATACAGCACTCAACTTCAGTTTGTCCTGTCCTGGCGAGAAACGAGTGTCCAAAGACTGAGTACGAAGTACCTCGTGCTTGGCAGTTTTGATTCTGGAATCCATCGTTCTCCACCATTGTATCGATGATCGGTTATGGAGGTGTTTTATTGGTGGGCTGCACAAAATAAGCCAGCCACACCAGTGACGCCACTGTGAAACTTGCACGCCGGGATCCCAAGGCGCCAAAAAGGGTCAAGGCCAGGGCAAAGTTCAGGGCTAGATTGGGCCGGGGCTAGAATCAAAATTATGGAGATAAAACGTGCCCATTCTTCACTGGGGATGTTCGCGGCGTCGACCGAAGCCGGATTGGGCCAATCCTCGCATCAAATCGCATTGGCGCCCACCGCCACTCACGATCCCCCCCGGCCGAATAACTGACCACAACCCTGTTCAGGGGCGCCTGTGTCCTGTGCTCCATCTGTAGCCATTTGTCCATTTGTCTGCCCCTTATAAAGACGGTAATATTAACAATTATTTCGACACCCCGGACCCCACCTCATACAAGTCGGTATCAAATGTCGTCCAAGCAGATCATGTCTCGGTATCCGTGAGTAGCTGGGTTTCGATCGAGTGACTTTGCGTGGCCCCCGAGCCTTTCCTTCGAGGTCGTTGATCCTGGCTTACTTTGTAATTGTCTTAAATTTCGCCTTGTGTGGGTGCCAGTTGTTGGCCCCTGCATCGCTCCCTGCTGCCTTTGGGAGACCTTCCCAAGCCTCCCCGGGCCGCCATCTCCTCCCTGCCTCCTCGCGTTTTTGGTCTCGGCTTTGCATCACGAAACTCCTTGCACGTTCTTTCGATCTTTCAGTTGAGATAATTTAGCCTTCTCGTCTCGGTTGACGATCCGCAGCCGATCCCGATTCGACCAAGCCTTGCCGTACGAGCCCGCTCTTTGTGCCCCAGACCCAGACCCATGCCCATGGGAATAGTTGGGTCGTCGCCTATATACCTCGATTCGGCCTGTCGCGACACGGCAAACACAACTTAAACACGGGACCCGATAGGGCACTTCCGTTTCGACCCGCCCTATGCGAGTAGTAGCTGTCTCGTGTCTCGTCCCTACTGCGCTCTGTTCCAGTCTCCGTGCCCTCCATTAGAATAAACGACCAAAATCTGGGGATCCGAAACCCTTTACTAGCGACTTATGATGGCCTCCGCCCAGACCGTTGATCCGATCTCGAGAAGCGCGCCCCGAAATGTCCCTCAAGTGAATGCCAACGGGCCCTGGCCGAACCGCAGAACCTCGCTCTCTTCTTTCCCTGCCTCCCGCTCGCCCTCCCAGATGTCGCATACCTCCCGCCCTTCGAGGTCGCCGCAACCGCCGCCATTGATGGAAGCCGACCGCAGCTCCAACCCGAGCTCCAAATCCAAAACTCCATCCATTGGCGTTTCATCACAGCACTCGTCGTTGTCCGGTTCCGGCCCGCGGCGCTATAACCCCGATGCCTTCCCGCCAAGGAAGCTTCGTTCCCAGTACCCTCGAGGGTCGACCGAGAACCACGTCGAGTATATCCTCGTCGCGTCATTCGATATCGACCGCGGCCCGGTCATGGAACACCAGTATCCCGTAGCTATCACCGGTGACGAGCACATGCTTGCAGAACTGATGCTTCCCGACCAAGCGCACGTGCGTAACCAGGACTGGACCATATTTTTCTTGCACAAGGACACGAGTCAAGAGGAAGAAGATGAGGAGCGGCGGCAGAAGGAGCAGAGGCGCCGGAGGCGCCGGCGGAAACAAAATAGGGCTGCCGGCATAATCAGCGAAGAGGACGAGGAGGAGCTCGAGGAGGATGAAGCCAACGACCCCGATGATTGGGATGACGACGAATCGACCGATAGCGAGCCCGAAGGTGGCGAGGGACCGCCGCTGATATATGTACTCAACCTCGTTAATACCAAGCAAGACAAGACCGTGAAGCGTGGCGCCATTGTCAAGGCAATGGCTATATGCACGCGTCATCCATTCTTGCACATCTACAAGGTCCGACCCTTTATCTTGCGATTCTGGTTTTTCCTTGGCTCTAACCGCCATGACTACCGCTCCCCAAAACATGTCCGCTAACTTGCAGTCCTCGACCTAGCCCCTACTCCTTCTAGCCCTGGATGAGTACTTCAAGTCTCCCGTCCCCGAGACTCTCGCAATGCTATACGACTCCGTTAATGCCATGGATCTTTCTTTAATGCCGAAGCTTAGTCTCCTGGAGAGACATCTTCTTCAAGCGAGCGACAACAAAGATTTGTTCGTGGAAAAGTTTGAGCGAATGATTCAGTTGCGGATAGCGGAAGACAGTGGAGAGCACGTGTCCGACCAGCCCTTCGATGCGAGCCGCGACCCCCCGAAGCCCCTAGGCATATCCCGCGCCGGTACGAAGGCCCACGTTGAAGGGAACTCAGCCTACTCGGTGCCACGCGATACCCACGAGTTCGAGAGTAAAGTCATGTACAAGGGGATCCCCATCCCCATCAAGGTCCCCGTTGCCGTCATGCCGGAAAGCGTGGGAGACTTTTCCTTGATCAAACTAATCCAAACCTTTTCAACGTCACACATAAAGCAACCGTTGTCATATGTGCCTCACGCTCACCTAACGACCAATGGCTCCAACACGCATCCTATTATTGTCCTCGTCAACGCTCTTCTCACCCAGAAACGAGTCATCTTCTTGGGCCATAACATGCCGTCGGGCGAGGTCGCCGAAGCTGTATTAGCCGCGTGCGCGCTGGCGTCTGGCGGAGTGCTTCGAGGATTTACGCGACATGCCTTCCCGTATACCGACCTAACGAAGATCGACGACCTCCTCAACGTACCTGGTTTCATCGCGGGCGTCACGAATCCGACGTTCGAGCTGCATCCCGAGTGGTGGGATGTCCTGTGCGACTTGTCCTCGGGCAGGATCAAGATCAGCTCCAAGATCGAGCCCGCAGCCGCCACGGAGGGTATGGTGTATTTCCAGCAGCAGAACCCTGCATACGCCTCGCTCGTGCAAGTTCACGCCTCCGGAAGTTCCTCGACGCCCGACCTTACCAACGATACGGCGTTTATAAACGACATTCTCAAGAGCATCAACGCGAGGCATGGGGAGCGCGTCATTCGGGCCAAGTGGCGGGATTGGGTCACCAAGTTTACGCGCATCGCGGCGGCATTTGAGGAAACGGTTTACGGCGCCAGCGCTCTTTATATTGGCAGCGACGACCTTGAAGGTTCAGTCACTCCCGGGCCCCCTAACGGGCATGGATACGTGTGGGTTGACGACACGGCCAAGTTGAGGGAGCTTGCGGGAAATGTCACGCGTATTGAAGGGTGGAGGAATACTAGAAGTTATTATAGCTTTATTCAGGTGAGAACACTGACCCAGGACCTACTGGGGGCAGCAATATATATCCCCGAAACGAACGCGACTAACATCAGTCGATCTTTTCAGGACCTCGCGCAGCTCTATACAGTGCGACCTCTGAAAGGCCTTGACCTCCACCACATGCACGATCGGCTCCGGACCCAACGACTCACGCCGGCACAAAGCAAGGACATCTACCTCGCATTCGCCAAGCACGTCCATTCCTACGACGAGATCTGCCTTCTCCTATCCGTAGCACCCGAATCGCACGCGGGCCTCTTTTACCTTGCGTTAGGACTCTTCCACAAGGACAAGGAAGTGCGCGTGTGGACGACAGACCTTCTCGAGCGCATAGGGGAGCACGAGGCTGGCCAGCATTGGTGGAAGTCGCTCAGTCGGTTCGAGAAGTTGGCGTTTCAGCGGATACGGAGGGAGATGGAGGCGGAGATGCGCACGAAGCTGGAGAAGGAGGGGCTGAGTACCGATGGGAGGCGGATCAGCTAAGTAGTGATGTGAGAGGGTGTTGAACTGAAAAGAAAAGAAATATACCGTAATACCCAATGTCGAAAGCAACATTATTTTTCTTGTTTTTGGTCACTTACTTCGGGTTTCCGGGGTTGTTTGGGATGGTTGGGGTTAGACGGGTGGTTTGGTGTAGATGGTTGGGATGGGTACAGGGAAACGAAGCAATGTCGGGAGGAATGGGGTGCTTTTTTTGGTTCTCTCGTTGTTGATGAATGATTGATGGCATCTATCACTGACGGCGTTCTTTTTTGCGGCGGAACCTCTTTCTTTAAATTGCACGACATTACTCGAAGTCCTTCTATATACGTCACAGCATCTCATGTTTGGTTTCTTCCCACCACGATCGCTCTATCCACCCCTCGGGCGAGGTCGAGCGGGATCATTGTTACATTTTTTCCTCATTTTTTTACAGACCAAGGAACTTGGCGGCGTGCTTAACGTGGTCCTCTCCAAAGGTCGAGATGAAGAAGTACGAATGGTCATAGCCCTGCAGTGGGCAGTTTTGTTAGCGCATCCCTTGGTGCCAGGGGAGAAGGAGAGCAGGAAGGTTAGGTTTTCAGCCGAGTACTTACGTCGTGGTAGCGGGTCTCAAGGCCCTCGATGCCTGCGTCCTTGACGGCCTTTTCGAAGTTTTCGGGGAGAAGCTGCTTTTGCTTGTAGAAGTTGTCGCCGGTGCCCTTTTTTGCGCATCGCAGTTAGCCAAAAGAAACAAAAGATCTCCTGGTAAAGCACATACCACATCAATAAGACAGTTCAAGGGACCCTTCCAGCTCTTCACAAGCTCCGTAGCATCATGCTTCTTCCATTCCTCCCTATCCTCGCCCAAATAGCCCGTAAAAGCCTTCTCGCCCCAAGGACAGAGCGAAGGATTCGAAATAGGCGCCCAAGCACTAACACTCTTAAACAAGCCAGGGTTCTTCAAATACAGAGTCAAAGCGCCATGCCCGCCCATCGAATGGCCCGAAATGGAAACCCGCGAGCGATCCAGCTGCTTAAACTCCCCGAAGACAAGATCCTGGAGCTCCTTCACGATGTAGCTCTCCATGTTGTAGCCCTTGTTCCAGGGTTCGCGCTTGGCGTCGATGTAGAAGGAGGCGGCGGAGCCGAAATCCCACGAGTCGTTCTCGCCAGGAAGGTCGAGGCCGCGCGGGGAGGTGTCGGGCCAGAGGATGGCGAGGCCGAGGCGGGAGGCGTGGGCGTGCAGGAAGCCCTTTTCGGTGCAGTTGTCGGGTGAGCAGGTTAGGCCAGAGAGGTAGATGAGGACGGGGGCCGGGGTGGTGGGG
>SJVG01000896.1:0-15184 GCA_034774675.1 Scedosporium minutisporum
GTCTCCCAGCCCGGTCCGTCCCACCCGTCCCTTCGGTCTTGAGGCTTCCCGGTCGGTTAGTGCACCGGGCATGGCCTCTCAAATTCTTGGCACCACGAAAAAGCCTCCGTCGTCGCTTGGCATGTCGATTGTCGCAAGGGGCCCGTCTGAGGAAGAAGCGATTCTACTCCAGCAAAGGAAATTGAGAGAGAAACGTGAGGCCGAGGAAACTCAACCGCTTGTGGACGAAGAGGCGGACGAAATCCAACGCATCCTTGGGTCGGAGGTCGAAAATACACTCGAGATTGACCAGTTCATGGCCCACACGGATGTGGCCCCCCCGGCTCACGACAGCATCCCCGCTCAAGTCGAGGCTGTTTACCGTGACATCAACTCTATGATTGATACCCTCGGACTAAACGCCCGTGCTGTAAGGGCCTTTGTGCAGGGCCACATGGAGAAGATTATACCAGGGACGCGAACTAAGGAGGACCTTGAAATTGCAGATGACTGGGTGCTTTGCGAGCTCGAGGACTTGTCGGACATTGTTGATAGGGATTTGGCAGAAAATTTGGCAGAGTGTCGCGTTCAGGATGTCGACGCCAAGAAGATCGAATGCAGCGAGCTCCTACGCAGCATGTCGAAGCTAAGGGCTAGGCAAAATGACCTAGGGCTCATGTTGGCGAGATTTGATCCCGACCAAGCCGAAGCGTACCGCAATGTGACTCTCAGCGCCGAGCAGGCTGCCCAGCAAAACGATCTACGACGCGAGTTCGCCAAACTCTCGAAGCTTCTCGCCGAGGCTGAGGAGGCTGTCACTCTCCTCAAGACGAGAATCGCGTCTGTGGCGGGTCTATCCGGTAAGGGACCGCAGCCACCTACCGTCGATGCTGTCATGCGGACAATTACCAAGATGACGACCATGGTGGAGAAGCGTAGCGGTGACGTCGACGTTCTCGAGAACCAGATGCGGAAGCTCCGCGCCAGCTCGGTAACAAGCCGCGAGGGCACACCCATGACGCCAAAGACCCCGAAGAGGACATCAGTCATTTCCCCCGATGGCACCCTCATCGGCACGCCGCGCAATTTCCGCAACTCG
Source organism: Scedosporium minutisporum (assembly GCA_034774675.1). Taxonomy (NCBI): domain Eukaryota; kingdom Fungi; phylum Ascomycota; class Sordariomycetes; order Microascales; family Microascaceae; genus Scedosporium; species Scedosporium minutisporum. The sequence continues at coordinate 1,079 of SJVG01000896.1, forward strand.
CTAGCCTCGTCGGTGTCGCCGTACAAGGGTTCCGGAACGCCGATAAGGAAGAAGCTCAGCGGGTTCTCGGAGGAAGAGAAGAAGGAGTTGATGGAGCGGAGGGCGAAGAAGCAGGCTATACTACAGAAGTTAAGGACGAGGGTCGAAGAGAATGGTGTGAATGTGTGGACGATGGAGGAGATTGAGTAAAGAGGGACGAGAACAAGGGGCGGACTTAATATCACTCGGTTCCATGATGATGAAAAGAAAGAATAAGGGGGGATGCATAGGTACCATTGTATTACTTCGGAAGGGGAATTGAAGACGACTAAGTCGAATAAAGTGTATTAGGCCAAGGACTCTTTAGATAGGTATGAAAACAGAAAACCATATCGATATCCATTAGACCAATGTTATAATTGCGTATTCTCATATCTCATTGCAATCGGCTCTAAGCGAAGTCAAAGGCCCCTTAAGAGTCTTTAACAGATCCAATCTTCCCCTCGCCTGACATTTCCTTGTTTTCAGTCCAAATATACAGAAACAGATCACTACCATGTCCACCACAACTCTCTCTTCTCCCACCACCATTCACTCTTACTCTCGGATCCCTGCTTCTCTTCAGCCCCTCCTTCACCCCTAGGCCCCACAATCACCTGGCGTTCTGTTTCCATTTCCGTCCCCCCTTCTTTCGCGTCCAATGAACGTCATAACTTTCGCGCAGGATGAACATTCGCAGCCTCAATATCCCCACAATCCGGCCTCCTCAAGTCATTCTTAAACGTATCCACGATCCAGATCAACACGCCGTTCGTCCATCCAAAGCCCTCCACAACCTCATACTCGCCGCCACCGCCAACGCGGTTGATAGCGGCATCGGAGTACTTTTCGAACATGACGCCCTTATCCTGGTCCGTTAAGCCGGGGAGCTGTGGGGTCTCAGAGGTCGACCCGCCCGTAGCGTACCAGGTGCAGAAGGTGGAGTCGAGGTAGCGCTGTGCGATGGAGAGGGCCAGGTCCTGCGTAGCGCGGTAGGCAGGGTCGCTGTCCGTGAAGGTGGGCGGAGTATTCAGGAGGCCAGAGATGAGGATGTGGATGAGCGGGGGCCACACGTTCGGCTGGTCCCACTGTTCGCCAGTGCGGAAGTTGGTGGCAGGGATGCCGCCGGCGCGGAGGTCGAGGTACCTCGCTACGCGTTCGTACGCCAGCTTTACGGCTAGGGGGTTATCCTTGAGGTGAGAGGGTGCGGCGCCGGTCCAGAAGGGATAGAACTGCGCCACTGAGAAGGAGACTTGCAGGTCGTCCTCGGGGGCCGTGAACCGTTCGAAGTCGGCGGTGTCGTCGGCGGGGATGTAGATGTTTTGCGCGTTGGAGGTGAGGTTGAAGTCGAAGTAACTGTTCAGCGTCTCGTTCCACATGGTAGCATACATAGCCGCGCTGCGATCCTCGGCCTTGGAGCGCCATTTCGCCGCCGATTCCTCGTCTCCCGTGGCTTCGAGGAGCTCCGCGATGACGATCTCGTTGCCGTAGAGGATGGAATTGAGATCCACGGGAACGGTATCGACGATGTTCAGGTAGCGCAAGGGGAAGTAGACGTCGTCGGCGGCGTCGCACGGGCGAGAGATCCAGCGGCTCGAGTAGTCCCAGCCGCTTTCGGCGCCGGTGGCGAGGTTCTTGTAGACGAGGGCTTTTTGTTCGTCGGTGAGCTTCTCGACTTCGGGGTAGATGATGCCGGACTTGGCGTAGTAGGATGCGTTGTTGGCGGTGATGTAGTCTTCGCGGAAAGACTCGGGTCGGGGCTGATTGTTGTCAACATTGTACCTGGATGGAAGAAGTGTTAGTTGGTTTGGAGGCTGGGCGAAGTCCTCCTGTTGTGGGAATGGGGACGGACGTACTGGTTTAGCGTGTAGCTCTTGTTTCCAACCGTCACTGTGACCGATCGATTATTTGTGAAGAACTCATGTTCCTTGATAAGCAGTGGTACGGCCCTATCTAAAATGTTCGTGTCGTTCGTAGAATGGACATAGGCCTTCACCATCTGCGAGAGCAACGGCGGCTGTGACCTATTCAGATAATACTTCCTCGCACCGTTAGGCACGAAGCCATAATCGTCGACAAAGTCCAAAAAGTTCTCGATAATATTCTTCGAGATACCAACGAAATCGCCACCGGTACGCAGCAGGCCCTCGACGATCCAGTACGAGTCCCAGTAATAAGGCTCTCGGAAGCGACCTCCCGCCACGACAAAGGTGCGGTTGAGCGGCAGGAAGCTGTCGGGGCAGTCCGCGCACTCCCCCGAGCCGACGTAGGACCGCGTTAGATCGGGCCAGATGTCGATGACCTTGGCGACGAATTCGCGAATGACCGTATCGTTAACCTCGTCAAGGAATGCGGGGTCTGTCGAGAGCTCTTCTGGGGCGACGTGGACGAGCTCGCCGCCGGGCTCCGCAAAGTACTCGGAGAGGAAGCCTTGGAGGGCGGTGTCGTTCTTCAGCGGCTTCTCGAGCTTCTCGAAAGCGGTGAGGATTTCGTCCAGGGGCTTCTTGCCAGGCCTGATGGATTGGTGTAAGTGAACTGCTGTGTTGATGCATTGACGGAGGCTGAACTACCGGCCTGTTGCTTGGGGAGTGCTAGATACAAGCGCATAATATCTACTTACATGTCGACAAAGGTCTTGGAGTCGGAAAATGGCCGCGCAAGCTCCACTTCTCGTAGGAGATCGCCATGGCAATAAATTGGTGAGTCGCAAGGCACGATGATGTTTCCGTCAGTATAGAGTGCCTGCGTAACGGGAACGGCAGCGAGCAACGTCGCCGCCAGGCGGTTGATTGTTGACGCCATTGTGGTGCGGGAAGCCGAAGCTCGGACTTTGTAAGACTTCAATTCACCGATTCAAGCAAGCAAATGCTCCTTGCTGCAAAGGGTCCAATTGGCCAATGGGTTGAGCAGATCTATCGCAGAGTTGGTGATACGAAGGGGGAGGCAGGCGATATAATATAGATCGTTTCACTGCCGGACTTCATAAATCGCACTCGACGACAATTCCGCCATTGTCTTAAAAAATAAGAGACCTCTCTTATCGCCCACATCCAAGCCGCAAGTCGAGCTACCCATGTTCGGCTCGCCCCAATACCGTCCCCGTCAGCTTTGCAGCGAACTGTAAAAAGGCGAACGTAATGACTCCCATCCAGTCGATCAAGGTAACACACCACCTGCGCCCCATCCGGCCGAAAGCTGCAGATCACTTTCCGTCCCCAAGTTTTTGCCACGAGGTGGGGAGGGTCAACAATTGAAGCTTGGTTGAGGTCCGCGCACGACATCTTCCCAGAGAAACAGGCTGCCGGTGACCTGGCCGCAGGAAAGATGGCGTTGAAGCTTCGATGTTCTTTCTTTCCACTGCGTTCCAAATGGGGCTCCGCCTGGCTCTGACCTCTGCCCTCCCCGCATTCCTCAATCCTTCTCGGTCGCCTCTCGGGGCCTCCAGGTTCCAGCTCCATGAAGATTCGCTAAGATGTAGCAGTCAGTCGTCCACAACGCGGAGAGCCCGCTCCCCCACACTTGCGGATACAGCATTCAGTCGGTCTAATTACCAGCACCTCTGACGTCGCTGCGCAGAGAGAAGCTAAACCCCGGGTTGTGGAGAAAGGCCCTAACATACGCCCACCTTGAAACCCTTTTTTCATGATCTCGATGAGAACGCTAACCCTGAAGAGAAGGTCAAAATTCTAGAAAGAGGGGACAGGACGAGGAAAAGAAAAATCGGTTCATCAATGATGAAGAGAGATGTAAGCTTAATTCCTAGTCTTGCCCAGCTATCCATGTCCTCCCCACAAAACCCGGGCCTACCATCGGCGTTTTCTCTCTTAGAGCCAAAGAATCACCAATGGGGGAGAGAACGGCCGAACGCCGGTGAGATTTAGCGGTTGATTTTACCGCATCGAATCTCGGTGCTGACCGAGTATAACTTGGACTTGTAATCCTTCTTCTTTTCCGTACTGGATTTGAAAAGCTTGGCCGCTGCTACCTTCCCAGTTGAACCAAGCGGAACTGCAAGGCCTCAATGCGTTCGAAAATACGTCCATACTTCGTGGGAACATTCCTACTACCGGCAAGAACCGAAATCCCCGCATGAAGGAGAGGATGGCCACTCACGTTAATTGCCGAAAGCTGTACAGTAGCAGTAGGATGCCGGTTTCCAGAATTCTATCCGAATAGCCTCATCACAAGTTCTATGCAAGCTTGTCGGTGTCTCCGCGTCTCGGTCGAATTGCTTCACAAACGCATGTCAAAAGGCGCGGAATTTTGACAAGAGCAAAAGTTCCTTCGTAGAAGCTCCGTGGAAGAGCCGGTCAGCGCCGGCGATATTCTTTTGCGAGCTATCTTCAATTCGACCGACGATACATGGAACTCCTCTCCTGGCTTGCTTGCCCTTCCGCTCCGGCGGTGGCGCCTTGTACGTCCGCCAGAGCTGCCTTGAACACTCGCTCCAATCGCGGAAGTATTTCCTGCTCGTTCATGGCGACCTGGTAGCTTATTACCAGCCGGTTCCCCATCAAGCGCAATCCTTCCTGCTTGCCAAGCTCCTCAAACTTCTCATCCGGGCAGCCGGCGGCGTTGAGGTCCAGCCAGCACATGTTCGTGTGCACGGGATGCACGAGCTTCCCTCCCAACTCAGTCCATAGCTTCTCCACCTTCCTCGTCGTCTCGTGCGACAGCCTCAAAAGACCACCTTCTCCGTTGGGGCCCTTTCCGAACGTCTCATCCACGGCTACTCTCGCCGCCGCAGTAACCACGGCGCCCTGACGAAGACCACCACCAATCGACTTCCTCACCCATCGCGCCCTCTTGATGACGTCCGCCGGGCCGACTAGAATACTTCCGACAGGCGCGCCCAGCCCCTTGGAGAAGCACAAACTCACCGTGTCGAACTGCGAACAGAACTCCGTTAGGGACCCCGCACCCGCTGTGACTGCCTCCCAGAGACGCGCGCCGTCGCAGTGCATCAGGATGCCGTGCTCCCGAGCAAAGGCCGAGATGCGCTTGACCTCGGAGAGCGGCGTAATCATTCCGTTGAGGGTATTCTCCAAGGAAATGACCCGAGTTGGGCAGTCGTGGACGTCATCGGTGAGAACGACGTTCTTTTGTACGTCTTCAAGCGTAAGGTAGATACAGTTCTCAGGAAGAACTGGAGTTACAAGGGCGCCGGTGAGTGTAGCGACACTATCAATCGCATTCAGAGCAGATATGTGAGTATAATGCAGCGAAAGCCTCCCCAGTTTACAACGGTGTTCGAACGCCAGTTACTCACCCTCCTGCCTCGTAATTCATAATGTGGGAGCGCTTGTCGCACAAGACCCCATGGGGAGGCTGCGTGAGCAGAGACCTCAGCGCAAGTTGGTTGCCCATCGTCCCGGATAGGACGAAAAGGCTGGCCTCCTTGCCTGTTAGTTCTGCCAGATGTGACTCGAGATCATTTGTAGTCTGACCCTCTTGAAAGACATCATCAAGGAGAGTGCATGACTGAATAGCAGCCAGCATCGATGGTGTTGGGGTTGTCGCCACATCCGCTTGAGTAGGCAGAGGTTAAAGTTAGCACAGAAGCCATGGTGAAACTCCAACCACTTCGGGCAGAGTAGAGTTAAAAGCCAACCCCGGAGCTCGATCACTCACTCCGTAGATCAAATCCTCCAGGGCCCTTATGGCCAACCCAGCCATTATGGGGTGTGCCACTAGTCATGTTCACGCTTCGAGTACGAGTGGTTGATAGGAAACGTCTGCAATCGCTTCCGTGGCCTGACGTCCGACAAGAGGGTAGGCTTGAAGATGTAGGCGAACGGACTCTTATAAAGGCATCAAGATGGATAGTCCTAGTCAACGACCGGTTCCAACCAACAGCGCTGCCGTATTCCCGCCTGGCGGAAACAAGCAATCGCGACGGCTTCCGCGAGAGACCCATAGTTGTCTAGATGAGGGGAATGATCAAATGGCAATAAACACTTCGAGATGGTAGGTAGCCAACCACACGAGCGTTCCCAACCATTGGCAAGCCGACTAGTCGAACCCAATTGGATCTCGATGGCGGAGATCTAAGCCGATTAGGGCGTGAATGACAGCATTGAACCAGTCTGGAGAGCTTGACTGGCTTTACCCAAGCAATTTGAACCGCAATTGCACGGGTAACCTCAACTTTAATTCCTTGTGGATGGAGGGGGAATGAGAACTTCAGATCAAGTCCAATGTTCCAATCGACTCCAGACCCGAGGTTCGCTGGCCTAGTGTTGCTCAGCCAGCCAATAATGGCTCAATGCTCTCCATGATAATCGTTGAACTGGAGGGGTTTAGTGTGTGCCTTCCGGTCTTATCCTCACCCATGTGGAGTGTCTGGTGAGTGTAGTTTAGCGGGGTAGACAGCAGTGGTAGGGGTAATCTGGGGCGGGGTTGACCAGTCCAGCGCCTTTGATTTAGAGCATTGACCTCTTGAGCCCAATCAACTGGTATCAGCATAGCAGCCCAAATCTTGGATTGATGCTGAGATGGAGAGCATCATCAATATTGAGGTCTTCAACAGCTCTACCTTGATTGTATTCGGGAATAATCCCCGTTCTTGGAGAATTTTGCTGAATTGGATTGATGGAATTTATGACAAGGACATAATCTACTTCCTCCTCACCGTCGTCAAATGACTTCAATGTTGGCACCCGGCTTCCAGCTGTTCAGGTTCAATCACATGCTCTTACCCATACTCTCCCGCTCTCTCTCGCTCTCTCTCGGCGATTAAACCGTACGGCATCTGGAGCCATCCGACAAGCCAGGTGACGAGGAAAAGAAGCAAAATAGATGAATGAAAAGAAGAGGCACCTGGAGAAGCCCAAGAATAGCAAAACCCCCACCACCGTGTCTCCATTCTTCATTCTCCTCGAAACTAAAAGGCCGAAGGATGCCTCCAAAATACACCTGCATCTGGTCATGCCTTGCCTGGCGGGTCTGTCTCCGGCCGGCTCGCTCTTCCATTCAGACGCCGCCAGCACAGCAACTTAGAGTAAATTTGATGTAACGACCCGTTCCGGCAGGCGACTTGCCCAGACGATAATTATTAAAGAATTGACTCCTCGCTATGAAGTACTCGACGGGTCATTTGCATCTTCTTGCAAACCAGACAAGAGACAACCTCTCCGAATATTACATGAACTTGCTGTAAATCCGTCGCCTGAACTACAGTTCAGCTTCAAGAACCATCATCGCCCAAGGCCAGCCACTCCAGTTCAAGTGACCAATCTTCCCGCTCTAGTTCAACGCATCCATCGTCCCATTCGCTTCCTGCCAAGATCGCCGTACCCCAAAACCCAGAATCTCGATAACCGCCCGGAATGCCGTGCCTCAAAATGCGGCCCCCAATCCAATTTAAGACACCTTGTCACGGTGGGCTCCTCTGCCAGCGCATACCGCATGCCGCACGCATAGACGCCCCCGTCATCCCCGTCCGCGTTTCTAGTACTTCGTATTCTCCCTTCGATATCAAAATGTATTTCGGCAACGCCTCGAAAGTTGAAGTGCAAAGAAACTGCACTCCTGCCATGGCCCCTCAGGCACCATAACTGGCAAGAGGGCATTCTTTTTAGGGGACATTTTCTGTCTTCTGGATAAGACAACTAGGTAACGAGGCAGACAAGCCAGCGGAAGCAACATAGAAATAAGCAACTATCTAGAGGAGAAACGACAATACTAGAGACTGCTAACGCACCTGATGAGAAAGGGAGAGAGGGATCGCCAGCTGTAAGCTACCTGTGTACAAGACTAGGACCGAATCTTGGTCAACTCCAACCAGCGTCCTGTCCGATATTGGCCAACCACACACACCACGAACTCTGGATCTGGTTCTGCCATATATTTTGATCCGCATTGGAAGATTCGGAACACACCAGCCATATCCTGCCTATATAAAATAAATGAAAAAAAAAAAAAAAAAAAAAAAAAAAAAAAAAAACAAAAAAAAAAAAAAATAAAAAAAAAAAAAAAAAAAAAAAAAAAAAAAAAAAAAAAGAAAGACAAAAAGCTGCCTCCCAACCTCCCATTTTGTAGTCTAGTTTTTATTTACAAGTCTGTGTGTCCTTCTGTTGGAGGATCCCGTAATACTGAATACTTTCACCTCGTTCCACAAGCCGTGCAGTTCCAGAACCCTGTGATCGTGTTTCCCTGTCTGACGCTCTCAGTGACTGAACACTGTACGTCACATCCACATACTTTCAGCCTCCCGCTAGCTGCCCGCTTCGTCTCTTGTTACCCATACCCTAGTGTCTGAGATTGGGCGTGGCACATCACGTGTTCTCATCAGGTATTCTGGAAAGGGGACTGCTGTCTTGGACAAATCGAAATAGGGCGAGTGGCTCACCAATAATTACGTGAGGCGGACATAAGCAGGTAATGTTGATCATTGTCTCTTGCCCTCTCCACTATTACTGCTGGCATGAGTAGGATTAATTTCAAAGACTCAAATATCTAAAAAATTTAAAAGAAGAATTTTAGGGTGGGCTGAGGTGAGTTCAGAGGATGATCTCGTAATTCCCAGCCGTGACGATGTCTGCGACTTGAATCTCAGCAACATCCTCCCCCAGCCCACCCATGCCTTGAAGAGCTGCTAACCTGGTAAGGTCTAATCCGTCGACTTGATACCACCCAAAGCTTTCTCGATACTAGACCACACGTGCTTCCTCAATGAGGCTGAGAGCCAGTAATTCCCTTGGCCATCCTTCCCAGAAATCTGAAAGGCATTTCGGAGAGAAAATCCATTGGCATGTCCGACCGCTTGAATGTAAGTTGGCTTGCCCGTCGCATCTCCCGGGCGCGCAGACTTGGAACCAGGCACAATAGCAGGCGAAAAATCCATTTCGAAGAATCTCCCTTTTGACCAATTCGATACGATGATCAGCTGCATGGTTGCGTCGCCATACATGGGCGGAACGCCCCGGGCTTGAAATGACTCCCGAGTGAGCTTCACGCTAGCCTCAAGCTGAGAACGTGTACCTTGCTCTGCGATGGCGTGTCGCACTTCAAAAGCCGTGTAGCTCAGAGGACGAGACAAGATGTCGCCCCCCTTTAAGAACGCAAAAATACCGGAGGCGGCGTTGGCAACATAGGCTTTCGATCGCGGCAAGATGTCAGGATTGAGAAGTGAGCGCCAACCGAATGCGTTCAGCACACAGACGGTCTGGTTTTTGCCCACTTGAAGATGCTCCGCTAGCAGTCGGGCGGCCCAGGCCGAGATTATGTCGCCGTCGCTGAGGAATACATCATCAGTAGGCTTTCCGCTGTCGGCTCGGGCAGCTTTGAGTTCGGAAATGGCGGTTTCTCGCGCACGCTTCATGAAAGCGACTGGGATGCACATGACACGCGCCTCCTCCTCGGTATACCAAAAATGCTCAAACCAGTAGCGGATCCCAAACACGATTAACTGCGGTATGGAAAGGCTCTTGTCGATCAGTTTGAATTGCTCCTTGGGATGTTCGCAGAAATCACTGAGGGGATCAGTATCGAAGCCAAGGAGTGGGAGGACGTCATCATCGCGACCGGCAAGGATCGCAGTCCACGCGAGCAGAAACTCCCGTCGCCCCATTGCGTCCCAGAGAGTGTGTGGCCAAGTGAGCGAGACAAGGGTAGCGTCGGTGAACGAGACCACATGAAGGCTCAGCTGCGGCTTGTCACCGTACAGGTAGTCTTCTATTTTATTCGGCGCGTCTTCTCGCCGCATCAAAGGAAAGAGTTTATAAGGATCCAAGGCGGTCGCAGGCTCCTCGCCCGAGAATCCACTCGGTACGCGAGAAGCCAACGGATGCTCGCCGATGGCAACGTCATAGTTGATGTGGGAATAGGTGAATGGCGGCCGGGTGTCGTCAAACTGTGGTGGGATGTGGTATTCGAGTTTCCCTTCACTCTGCGGTTTGGTGGCTGATGTTAGTACTTCGTAGCGAGTTTGGATCGCACGTCATGGTCTTCGGTGGATATATTATTTTCTCATCCGCGATCTTATGTGACTAGGACTGGGGGAGGAATGGCTCTCATGGGTACACGTAGACGTACGTTTAACCTCAGTCTCGCGCCCAATTTCTTCCAGTCGGGTCTGCTTAAGAGGGTCTCAAGTGCTGAGTACAGCTTTTCTGGGTCAAGAACCGAATCGAACCTCATCATGAAGTTGAGAATGACATCACGATTAATTTGCGTGTCATTTTCCTGGGAGAGCGGGACGATCCCGTCCGTGGCCACCAAAGGGGGCGTCACAGGCGTGCTCTTCCGAAAGTATTTCCACATTCTTCCTCTTAATTATTAAATGTCCGGGGAGCCGAAAGCGACAAGAGAAAAAGAGAAAACAAAAGAAAAATGCCCTGAGCTCAAGATCATCGAGGTTATGGATCGAAAGACGGGCGCCGTTCGCTTGTCCCAGACGTGTCTGCTCGTTGTGATTCGCGAATGGTTCGTGAATACTAACACGAAAATCTGACTCAGCTTACGCTGCATTGCAACGCCGAATCCTTGTCTTCAAGCCGCCTCAGCCGGTGGAAAGCAACGTCGAATGAGTACCTATTCATCATCCCTTCCCTAGTCAAATCCCCTCAAATTAGACCTTCGCTCCCACGTTGCTCTGAATCGTGACACATTAATTCTTTTGTAGCGCCTTTCCAGAATATCGTCTCAAAGCGTCTTGACAGCAAAACGCCCGAGGTGCGCCTTAAATCTACCCGTCTCATGAGCATCGTTCGCAAACCGTCATCTCGAAGCGACCGCGTAGCACGATAACTTAATGCATAAGAAGGTTGGGTATCAAAATTCTTCGTTTCTTCGTCATTATATTAAGAATTCATTTCCCTTGTTATAAAGGGCCTTTACCGTCTCGAAAGACTTCGTCGTACCATGGCTTCCTTGCCTCCATCGTTACGTTGGTACTTTTGCAGACAGCGCCCCAGTCCGCCCTTTCCAAGCCCCACTCTTCCCTCGTTGTGTTCCTCACAAACAGCACAGCCGCCGTATCCGGGGCTATGGAGACGTACGGCCAAACATCCAGACTGCCATTAAGCGCCGGGAAAGTTGCCAAGGGCGGTACTCCTGTCTCGGTCAACTTGAGACGTGCCCGCAGAAGTTTGCGCAAGTGCGGGAAATACCACGTCTTATCCCACCACGTTCGGCGGCGACTCTTGAGTCCGTCTCTCCATGCGTTGTGATGAATCGCCACGGGAATAGCTGTTGTCCAAAAATCGACGTAGAGGGGTAGGTCCCCCCAGCCACGATCGCTTCTCCCTGCATCATCGTCGCCGTCATTATCGAGCATAGAGAGGGGTTTCTCTGCTATCTCGATGTCTCTGGGTACCCCTTGTATGCGGGGCGGTGAGACCCCTAGCCGTCCAGATTCCCTCGCTACCTCTTCGACATCTTTCAAAGAGACAAAGTAGCTGTCATGCTCAGAATAGCATGTCGGATAGAAAAGCTCCTGGGTGTAGTCTAGCCCGACATGGTACTCGAATTCGCCGCGTAACTTCGTCTGCGCCTTGTCCCCTCCTGGGCTCATTTGCTGCGTCCGCCGACGCCAAGATTCTTGCTCGCCAAAGATTTCAGCGAACACACCCTGGTCCCCTCCTAGTTCCTGGCCCTCGTCCATCGCCAGGAAATTTTGATCCATCCTATCTTTCACGCGACGGAAATATCTCCGCACATCGCTCGCCGGACCCATGAAACTGCCGCTATTCACGTACTTCGGCCGCGTATACCTCCATCTCAAAATCCGAGACAGTGGAGAATCTGTCAGGAGGCCGTATACATTCTTCGGGAGTGTGCTCTCGGGTACGCTGTCGCAGTGGAGATTGGAGACGGAGTCTCGTGGTGCCATGCATCCCTTCTGCGCTGAGACAAGGACCGTCTGTTGCATCAAACCCCGGCTGGCCTCTCCAAACTCCTTCGCGATCCGTCTATCCGCTCGTTCGTTGCTCGTGAAAAATCGATTGAGGAGAACACTGGGCGGCAGCTGTAGCCAGATATCATATGCATCCAACATGAGGACGAGGTCGTCGTCAGTGAGCCTTTCAGATTGAGGCGCCTTTTCGCTCATCGCCCATTCGAGATAGTTCAGGGTGCCGGAGATCTTTCCCAGCTGCGATGGCCCTATGCCGTCTTCGTTGGTGTGAAAATCCTTCCTCCAGTTGACGATTATGGGTGCCGGGTAACCAAGCGCGACAGCGCTGCTAATAACTTTGCAGAGGTCGGGACTTGGATTGTCTGCTGGAAGGATGATCGCTAGCTTTCGCTCTCCTGGTGAGATGGAATGGGTGTCGAGGGTATGGTCGGTGTGAACGGATGTCCAATAGTCGGCCGCTGTCCAACCGTCCAACGACTGGGTTTTTTCGCGACAAGGTCAGTACACTTGTTTACTCTCTCGGCATTGTTTCACCAGCTGCCTCTCTGTTTACCCTTCCGAGGTTGTAGGGCACGGATAACGGGATCAGAAGATAGAGAGTGGGATGGAAGGGAGTATGAAGCTTACACGGTACTGAAGAAGTACCACGACAGCGATCAAGAACGCCAAAAATAAAAGGCCCCTCCTAACTACCCGTCGTTGCAAGATATGGACACCACATCTCGTCCAGCAGTTCAAAACATTCATTTGAAGTAGGACGGCGGCATGGGAAGAATGGATATTGTCATATGCCGCGTGGTCGAAACATGGAGTCTCGAGATGGATGGAGAAAGATGAAGACGAAACAGGGGGGAAATAAAATAATCCCAAAAAAAGGAAAAAAGAAGGGAAGAAAAAAATGGAAGGATGTTAGGGGGAGGATCAGACGAGAGGAAACATTTACAAGGGGGAGCGAAGGATTTACGATCCATTGTTACATTGTGGTTTCGCGTTCCGTTCAGCTGCAGCCTGTATACTTCATGGTCTGGGCCTCAGTGTCAGGGCCCTCAAGGCCCTCAGAGTGGTCTTACTTCGTAGGATGGGACCAAGCTTCCTCCCGTGTGTTGTTGCCAGTGGCAGGATTTGAGTCCGTGCACTCACGGGAATATCAAATGTTCGATTGTGGAACGTCGCCTGCGTTGCACGAGGCGTATGGCCCAATGGGGTAATTTTCAGAGCCAATCCTTTCTGGTAGCGAGTAAGATCCAGTCACGTCGTGGAGGCTGAGCAGGCGGGGACAACAAAAATGCCCCAATCCTACATGCGAATGAATATTGCCCAATGCCAAGAACCAAGAAGGGGAATGCCTCACCAACAGGATTTTATGTCGAATTGTCGTGCATAAACAAGATTTCATCCTCGAGATTCTCTCACCCAGATTAGCGTGACATGTTCCCACGTCCTTAACCGAGGTGGAGAACCATCATATGCCAAAGAGGATCCATCTAACGACCAGTGAGGCAGATACAACCCGCCTCGCCAAACACGAGATTCATGGACCCATCAATTGATATCCACTTTCATAAAAGGAGGGAATATGCTGCCAAGACAGAGAACCACCATGGGAGGGGTTTGCAGTTTCCAGGCCTTGGCCATCCCTCAACCATCCTGAAATTGTTCCTCTCTGGCAACCGTTACGAGACCTTCTCACCATTACAACCACACTCAACATCTAAACTACGTATCTTGCAGACTGTAGATTCGTTGATATTGATTTTATAGTTTGTACTTCGTAGTGTTCGATTCCTATAATAGTTAAGGTTTTCTGATTTTCTATAATTGTCGAAAAGGAAGGAATACTGAGAAACAAGGAAGGGCAAAAGCAAAAGTAAACTATGCAACTGTCGGAACTGTTCTACTGCTTCTGGCCTGCAAAAAGGTCGGCTGGTGACATAATGTTGCATTTACTTTTACACGCCCAGCGATATTTAAACCATCAAGAGATTATTTATATAGAAAACTGATAAATGTAGTGAAATTGGAATTACTATTGTCTTTAGGATGGTTTTCCTAAGTAGGACATTATTCCCGTCAAAACTAAACTATGGGCGGCTGAACTTCGGCCATTTGGCCACAGCTGGGCTGGGCTGCCAAAATGCTAACAACCAGTTATTTAAAAATCTATCTACCTTTATATATTTTAACTAAAAGGAGATATTAAAGGAGTGAAAAGAATATTAATAATATAAGGG
>SJVG01000897.1:0-15136 GCA_034774675.1 Scedosporium minutisporum
GGCAGCGGAAGCTTGCCTAAATGGGTTCTATGACCTAGGTCGCAGCCCAAAGAGGAAGGCTTACATAATCCGCACGGGTCCCGTGAAATTTTATACGCACGGGTACCCGTGCGCCTATTGGGCCCCGTAGTTTATTGTACTTTATCCGATCTACCTCCGTCGCCCGCCCTTCGAAATTTTTATTTTATAGTTTTTTAGGTTAATATTTGTGGATGGCAAAACGGCTTTCCAGTCTCAGCCAGTTATGTTCCAACATAATATCAATAGAGTACAGAGGTGATATATAGAGCCCAGATAGCCTATAGGCTAGATAGTTAGGAATTCAGGCAGGCTAAGAATGGACTCCTCCGAAATAGTTCTTTCTCGGCTGTTTAATATACAACTCTAGAACTTGCCTAGTAGTATCACAGGGTGATAATGCCATAGACGCTTATATCCTCTCATGGCCCAGATCCAAGTCAAATAGAACCAACTGCTGCGGTCGACCCTGCTGAGGGCACTCCGGGAAGCGCTCAGAGTCTCTAAGGAATTAGTCTCACCTCTTTTCTAGGAGCTCTAGTTGCTGCAGTAATCGTCTTCACTATTCAAATATCCATTTTCCTACTACTAAGAAACGCGCGCAAGTCGGTGCCTACTGCGCCCTCGAATAGTGTGTCTGCAATACTTGATCGCATCTTGTATATTCCCCCCGCGATCGAGGCAAAGTGCTATGTACTAATTCATATAGCAATCCTAAAGCGTACTACGTTCCTAGTCGTGAGAGGATAAAACCGCCCCCGGCATCTCCGTTGGAGATGCTGCGAACCATGATAAATGTCGGCGATCGGGATATCATTAGAATATGCAGCCTAGATACTTATTTCTTCTTACGATATCTGAAAACTCTGCTAGTGATCTTCCTCCCTGCCGCCGTAGTTGTTCTTATCGTCCTAATTCCTCTGAATTACGTCGATGGTCGTGGCGGGGAGTTGATTGGTAGCGCTGACAAATCTAACTGCAACCTTGCGAGGGTGGTGACAGGACTTGACACCCTGGCCTGGGTAAATATTAAGGCTGAGAATGTACAGCGGTATTAGGCGCATCTGATTGTTGCGCTTTTTATTATCTGCTGGGTGTGTACGGTTTTCTTCTTCGAGATGCGCGTCTATATTAAGGTCTGTCAGGACTATCTTACAGGCGCTGAGCACCGCCTCAGGGCGTCTACTACCACAGTTCTCGTTAGTTCCATACCTTCAAAATGGCTGAGTGAGGAAGCCCTTAGAGGACTATTCGACGTTTTCCCTAGTGGTGTTCGGAATATCTAGCTTAACCACGACCTATAGGCTCTCCAAAGAAAAGTCGACGCACAGGATCGGATCCACCTATAGCTTGAGGCTGCACTCACTAAGTTCACCAGGGTCACTAGAAAGAAGTAGCTAAAGGGTATATCGAACTCACTACCACTTCTTGCAAGAGAGGGTGTTTAGAAGTGGGATGAAATATTGCAAGCTGAAGGTCATAGAATTAGTGGAAGGATAGGTAATAATAAGGATGCTGATAGGACTGATTCGCCTCCTGCAGCATATATCGGGAATACAGTCCGAGCAGCTACTAACCTGAGCGACATGTACCTCAGTAGAGAGGTGAGATTCTGGCAATTCTGGAGACCTCCCGACAGTGGATTCGCTTCGCCTATCCCCCAAGGGCAGGGAGGCGATGGTCGGAAAGGCCCAAGCTGGCGGGGAAAGCTCCCGGCGATGATACCCCGTGCACGCGACGGCGTATCCCCCGTTTTGGAGCGGCGAGTCCGAGTCGGCCCGCCAGCAATGGCAGCCGTGGTTAGAGAGGGAAGATCGCCCAACTCACCGGCTGCCCTTGACGTGGTAGATTCCGTAGCTTCCGGGTGTACCCCTGATTAGCAAGAAGGTGGACACCATCGAGTGGTGCCGCAGGGAGCTTGCGAGATTGAACATAGAGATCGAAGAGGACCAAAAACATCCGGAAAATTACCTGCTAACGAACTCCGCCTTTATCTAGTTCAACCAGCAGGTCGCAGGCCATATAGCCTGCCAGAGCTTGATACATCACGTCCCAAGGCAGATAATGCCCAGGCAGATCGAAATTTCGCCAAAGGATATTATCTAGGACAATATGAGAATCAGCTAGTAGGAGTAAGGGATTCGATCTACGATCGCCGCTCTACTTGTAGGTGCAATGCTCGTCCTTTGGGCTATTCCGGTAGCGTTTACTGCATCCCTGGGCCAGCTCGAGAGTCTAGCGCAGCGATTCTAGTGGCTGAAATTCCTGACCCGGAATCCGCGGCGCGCGCAACTTGCACAGGTAGTAGCTAGCATCATACCTCCCACGCTTCTATCTCTTTTACTCATCCTCGTCCCTATCTAGCTTAACAAACTTGCCGCGTTCAAGGGCACTAAGACAGGATACTAGAAGACCAAGTTCATCTAGTGATATTTCTTTTTTTTCCTCTTTATACAGGTTTTCCTAATCGTCTCTATCACCTCGTTCTTTATAGCTAGTATCAACAAGCTTGTTGACAATCTAGCAACTCTGTCCGATATAAATGTTACCTTGAACCTACTTGCCGACAATCTCCCCAAAGCTGCTAATTATTTCTTCAGTTACATGATTCTACAGGCCCTTTCCACAAGCGCCGCCACCCTACTATAGATCGGCGAATTATTCAATTAGCTTATTTTCCACAAGCTCTTTGATAACACTAGTCGCACAAAGTGGATTCGAAATACCTGACTGTCGAGTATTGAATGGGGTTCGTTCTTCCCAATCTACACTAACTTCGCCTATATCGCGCTAGTGTACGCCGTCATCGCACCGCTGATATCAGTATTCGCCATCGTCACTTTTGGGCTCTTATAGGTCACCTAGAGATATAACATGCTCTACGTCGTCCGCTCCGAGATCGAAACCAGCAGAGTTCTCTACCCCTATACTATCAACCAGACTTTTACCGGATTATATGTTATGGAACTCGCTGTGGCGGGTCTCTTTTTCATCGTTCGGGATGCGGACAGTAACGCCCTGTGTTCGGCCCACGGCGTTATTATGCTAGTCGCGTTCGGCCTTATAGCCCTCTTTTAGGTTGTTCTGAATAGGTCGTTCGCCCCCCTCTTCCAGTTCTTGCCCATTACATTTGAAGACGAGGCTTGTATTCGGGACGAAGCTAACTTTAGTGCCGCCGCCGGAATGCAATCCGGAACCGCTATTGCCGGGGGCACTGGAGTGGGGCGATCTGTCGGGAATGCTCACTTCGGTGAGCACCGCGATAGCGTCGGGGACCTGATGCCTGATGAAAGGAACAACCTCGTACAGCATGCGTTCCTGCACCCGGCTCTACGTGCGAGACGCCCGACAATTTGGATACCGTCGGATGAAAACAGCAACGTAAGTAAAGCCGAAATACTACGAACTAGGCTGTTAAGCAACTACGTGCTAATCAGTAGTGCGGGTGCATCTTTCGATAAAAAAGGAAGGGTGGTCTACGATAGGCCACCTCCGGATTTCTTGGAAGAAGATCTGATAGTTCTTTGAGGTTTTATTAGCTCAGCTACATCCAGATCTATATATAAGCTCAAACTCCTTTGGGCGGAACTACCACTATCAGCCGCAACAACTCTAATCCCAAGTAGCAGTATCGATATTAGGTATAGAGACACACGGAGAGGCAAGTGCTGAAGGTGTAGCCTGGGGATGGGGATGATGAGGATCGCGCGGGTTCCGGGATCGTCTAGGACAGGTCCCCGAGGACACAAGAATACTTCGTATTTCTTCTTTCGTCTTCTTTAGCTCAAAAACATAAAATTAAGTCTTAGCATCGTAATATCCCTCTAATTCCTAGTTGAAGACTTTTTGGGAATCTTCATCGAATCTGCACAAACATCCTCCTCACACGAGCCTTGGCTGGCTTCAGTTACCCATCGTATGCTGACATAGTCCCCACCACAACTACGTGTGCGCCGAGAGGGGAAAAAATGGTTCTCGCTGGGCGGGCGGAACGCTTCGGACGGGAGGGGAACAGCTCCACGTTCTCATCTTTTATCACGACGATGGCCGGCATTGGACACTTGGGATCTGGGACGATCAAATAGCGAACTATGCTACTGGGATGCCTTCGAGGAGGGTAGGGGAAAGTGAAAGGACGTTGTCGCGTGAGGGTGGGAAAAGACCCTAGAAGCCCAAGGGGCTTAGAGGCGGTTCTTGCTAGTAGTGCCCTCAGTGCATCCTTAACGCACTTTTCTTCTTCCACCCGCGACATCAAGAACAAGTGACTAGGGGCTAGGGGAGGCCTACCAAGTACCCACGCAGCCAGAAGTTGGATGAACGGAGGGCGAGGGATAGAAGCGAGGGTCGGGGGAGAATTCCAACCACTTGTTAAGTGGCTGGGAGGGATAGTCCTACTCCTTCTTCAGCAACCCTATCAACATCCCTATAAATCTATTACTTCAACAGTAGCTACCTAGTGAGGCGAGGCTAGAACTTTTCGATGGTAGTCATAGCGCCTGTCTAATCACAGTTCTGTGGCAAAAGCCTGTGGCTAAGTAACCTCAATGGCGCTTGGTGAGTTCCAGGTCAGCCCAAATTCCAACCACGCCAAGTACCTTGCGACCTCTCCGACAGCAGCCTGGGCTCCGCAACTGAAGGAGGCAAAGGCGCGTGCTGTGCGCTAGTCCAAACACAACCGCCTCATCAGCGGCTCAAGCGTCAAGCTCTTGTTCATAAACTTGGTCAAATCGCGAATCGATCTCCGTCTCTCTCTCCCTCTCATCAATTGGCTGACCACACACTTTGATCGAGAAGAGGGGTTGGCACGCGCACTCATTTGCATCGCAGGCAGAGCCCAAACCGCATACCGGTTGCCTCGTTAACTTCTCCCCCAAAGATCCCATCCGAGTCGCGATCTCGATCATCGCAATCCTGCACCCATAGCTTTCGGATGTTGCTAGTGATCAATAACGAAGGGACCTTTGATTTACACACAACTTAGCCCTCGACTCTATCTTGCGGCAGTTGCTCTCGCTCCACATTCACAATGTCGACTTTCACTGCCCTCAATGGGCCCGATTAGAAGCCTGCGAAACCTGTCATCAATGTTTTAGAGGAACCGAGAGAACCGAGAGAACTAAAACCGATCTCCGCTGGCCGAGTGAACAGCCAAACTCCCGTCACACCCTCCTCCTCTTTGCCCGAAGCCTAAAACCCCGCTAAGATGCCGATAGAGAATCAAGAACGTCCCGCCTCGTACACACAGTCGACCCGCGCCAAGGCAGAGAACTCTGACAAGCTGCGGGGGTGTCCCCCGCCGAGGTCGCCCCAAGAGGAACCCAGCCAACACGGATGCCAGAGAGAGGGAGCACTAAAGATACGACGATGAGCGTCGGCAGCGGGAAGGATGGTACAGGGAGCAAAGCCGCAACAAGCCGTCGAGCTACGAGTGCCAACATTTTCAGCTGTCGAAGTCCTCGCAGCGCCGCCAAACCCCGCCTTCGCACCAAACGGCCGAAGTTGGATCCCTCCTCATCCCAGGGCGTAATCCACTTGTTGGCAACTCCGGGCGTCCTCCAGCGCGACCAAAAACAAACAGCACTCCTGGGCAGGGGCGCAGATCCAAACCTTGTACGGTGGAAAAAGACCCCCAATCTTGTAGCTTATATTCTAGAGAGATAGGTCGACGCCGCACTCATCCTGCTCAACAAAGGCGCCGACCCCTCCGATTAGTCTTCGACACTGACCGCCACGCCTCAGGTAGTCAGTCCGATACACTTTCTTCTCAGCATATCGTCACCGTTCTATCTCGACCGTATAATGATATCCTTCAATGGCATTGTCAAAGTAGGTGAGTAAAGAAGCTCCTCAAAAATAGCGCCTTCGACTTTTAACACCGGTTAAGTTCTGGACTTCGGGTTCACGTCTCGAGCACACCGCACAACCCCATCCTCATTGTATTAGGCTACAGCTGTCGCCGTCGCGTTCAAATATCCGAACCTTGTAACTCCGTCATTTCGCTTTCGAGACTTCTTTCAGATAATCAGAAGTGGCATTCTTCCTAATTTGAACGTAAGCCGTTTGCCACACTTCTAAAAGCTATATCGCTCACACCTATATAGCACCCATTTCTCGACGTTAAGCCTCGAGGCGCCAGGTTGTTAAAGCTGCCGGTACGAAAAGCAGCAGGTTTTCTTCTAGCCAGCTCCTATGGTAAAAGGGGTGCATCCTACTGCGAAGAACTACGGAGGAAATTTCCTCCGGAAGAGTATAGGCAGTGTGATGGAGTAGTGCAGCATAGATGAAAAAGGAAACAGGTGTGGTCAATGGTCTGTAGCGATTCCTGCAAGAAGCCGCTGCAATACCTCTACAGGAATGGACAGATGTCGGATCTGTTGATCAATGGAAATATGGTAGAACACCTAAGGAACAGACCTCTGAATAGGGAGAGGTGAAGAATCATGAGTGTCTAATTTAGCTCGTTGGAAGATCAATCCCGCAATCGTAGAGAAATTCATATAAAACTACATTGGCTCTGAGTACATACACCGGGAAATACCTAAATGGCAATGACCTAGTTCTCATCTACGTCAGCGATATCTACGGAAGTCCATAGCGAAATTGTAACTTTTGAAATTTTTAGTCCTCGACCTCTCCAGTTTTTACTAGAACCACCCCAATCCGTACAAATTTCTTAACAAATTTTAGACCTCAATAAAATAATATTTCTCAAATAGCACTGTGATGGGGGAATATCTACTACTAGGGAAAGATTTACAGCCATAGTCACGGCCGCCCTACGAAGGTGACCATGTTAGAATCCCCACTGGCCTCGAATAGGAGAATACGCACGCCAACCCTGTCGCGTAGAAGAGAATGCCTAAACAGGCCTTTTGCGCTGTCTTGATCTTTAGCCTCCAGAGGAAGACGATCTGTAGAGCCCCAAGAAAAACATCAGTTGCCGCCGCAAGAGCACTATGAGCAATAGTAAAATATGACATCACGTTGCTGTAGTGTCCTTGTTTCTGCGTAATTTGTTTCCAGAAATATGACGGTGGTGAGCATTGAAACGCGGCTGTAAACGCACAGGAAAGGGAGAATAACCATAGGAGCGCTACAGAACCGTTAATAGCACGTTTCTGGGCTGTATTTGTACATATGAGGAGTAGGAAGGTTCCGGCAGATGTTCGGATTAGTGCTGAAATCGGCGCGTACAAGATCTCGCAGATATACCATGCCGTCAGCCCGTTGGCGGCTTCCGCCCCTGTGAAACCATCGATGTTTTGCTTCCCCAGACCACCCTTCACGGCTCCGAAGAACGCTGTAGCAGCGTAGCCACAGTATAAAACCTTCGCTTTTTTGTCAGCACCCTATAGTTCGGCAGGGGGTATTTGATACTCACCATAGCAGAGTACATAAAGCCGTCATCGATCGTATGGCGTTTCTGGCCCGCCTTATACAGATGAGAACCGGGCATAGGGACTTCGAAGGCTACCACCAGCGCTAACTGCAGTTGCGACCACAGAAAAACCCCGGAGCATTTCGTCTACTGCAGGAGGCCACTCTCTTTATGTTGATAGAGCCGCGGAATAGTTGCGCTGCTCGTCTGTCGTCGTCGGTTCCACTTCGAACTAACGTTGCTTTCTCGTACACCACGGTTGTCAAAGCCGCTCCTGTCGCAATCGACATACGTGAACGAACAATTCAGCAAGTAAGCTAGAGCATAGCCCATAGTCCGCTTTTTTCCGAAACCGCAATTCGCGAACACAAGACTCAATTGCTGTTATGAACATCACAATATACTCATGCTCTATAGAAATAGAACCGATCCGATTCGATAAGCAGAATCCACGAGATAATGAGGACTGGACGTCCTGTTTCGTTCCGATAGACCAGTCTAAACAAAGTGATCCCAAATGGAGCCAGATTATGCCTAGCGCGCACACCGCCCGAAGGATACCTCAGGATCAGGTTTACGAAGTTGCCGTATGTCAATCACATATTCAACTGCTTCGAGACAACGAATTATACCTCCAAATGGACACAGGTATCCAGTACAGCATTCTACAGCCGACACAAGGAGACGTATATGGTATTCGAGGAGCAGAAAAGAAAACTGTTTCTCTGGAATACGGTCTGGACACGGCCGATATGCCTTCATGAAAAATGGTCTGCTGCAATGTGGCACCAAAGCACGCTTCGATCTGAGTTGTTGTGAGCCATACCCTGCAATGCCAATACCTCGTATTGGTTCTAGGTTTGAGAATAGCACATGGTCCTGTTGTCTGTCTCCTAAGGATTCTTTGGCTTCTGTGGGCGACGAGGGTAGCGACCGCCGTACAGAGCGGAGCCCTGCTGCCAAGGAGCGTCGGCTCTTCTTGAGTTCAAGGATAAATATAACAGTAGTGCATTGAGGCTTGGAAACTGCATTGGACCCATACATATTACATTTCCCAACCCACTTCTCATATTCCCTAATCAACTCTTTACAGAGTAGATTCCTCCTGCCAGCAACCCTCATCATCATCATCAGGGCATCCCTTCCACTTTACAAAGTACTCCTCTCTCCTATTAAGTATCCAGTTTACATTGAGGTCACAGCATCAGCAGGGTAGCAGAGCAGACAGAGGTTCTAGTACTATAAACATTCAGGCCCCTCCATACTTTACATCTCAGAATCTGGCGCAGCCTCGCTCCCGCCCACAAATTTTATGTGCGGCTCGAAATAATCAAGCAACTGTCGCCCGGACGCGGGCGATGGTCGCCTCACGGCCAGCTCGTCCCGCTCGTTTTCGAGGTTCACTTCATCCGTGGTGCTAGCGAACAACCGCCCGCCTTGGCGCATGTTTCGCTCCCTCAACGATCTGGCTGTCGCCGTGCCCCTAGGTGGAGGCACAAAAGAGATATCATTAAGCCGCCGCTCGGCCCATTCTCGCTTCTGTCTTGCTAGACGCCGGAGTCGTAGATCATCATCCTCGTCGGAATCGGAGTCGTAAACCTTGTTCAGCTCATCCCTCGCCAACTTGCGTGCTGGGAAGCTGCCACTGACTCGTAATCTTCGAGGAGCCCTTGTTTCTGACGCTTCCGAGGTGGCGACGGGACGGGACCGGGAGGTGATTCCGGGATGGCTTCCTCGTTTCGGCCCGGAATCTGAACACGCGGCGAGATACTCTTTCGAAAGATGGATGGTGAGGAGGTCGTGTAGTTGTTTAGGGGCGGGGATGGTGTTGGGCCACGCCAGTCGCCCCGCTGCAGGGCGACATTCTCGGCAAATGGCAACAAGATGCCAGACTCTTGAGACGTTTCCGTCCCATCTTGGCTGAGGAGTCCAAATATGACGGCCCCAGTATCGCCCTCTTGGAGTGTCCGAAGCTCGTCCGATTGATTGGTGCCATGGTGGCTGCTGGAAGACGTTAGCCGGTCTGTCATATCGAGGGGTCGATGGCACGCCGCCTCGTAGGCGCCGTCATCTGTTGCCGATTCGGAGATGTCCATTGTTCGAGGTTCTGTCGATGTTCGAAAATAGGAGGGTCTCGATTTTACATCATAGGATAGCTCCTTGAAAAATAGGCATCTTTATATCTTCTATTCCACCCTATGAACCATGCGTGACTTAGTGAGGAGGAAAGTCTCGACTGTTTGATTGCAATCTGGCATGCGGAGACGTCGGGCTCAAGCTAAGCCACGGCTTCCCACTCCTCTGTGACAATCTCCAGTTTTGCTGTCGGATCGGTTAATAGTTAGATTGCCAACAATCTACCGATCTTTTCTTGCATCGATTTCACAATCTAACCAATCCAACAAAAATGTCCCGCATCACATGTTCGCTCAAGCTCCGACATTACCCTCTTGCTGGTGCTGTCCGTGCAAACTTTGTATAGGTGCGATAATCTGAGAGAGCTCATGAAGAGAGTAGCGGAAGGGAAAGCTAGTAAGGCTGAGCTGTCTCAGTTCCAAAGGGTTATCGATCAGATCTGTGGACGGACGGTGATGGGGCCGCGACCGTCCTGCCAGAATTTTATATATCTTGTGCCGATATCGACATTACCTCAACTAGCATCTGAGGGGACCGACCTCTCACTTTTGTACAGGACCAGGATCTCAATAGGATCGAGTCTCAAGTATTAGATAGTAACCAGCGCGCAACGGCGGTCTCTGATCAAGCTCCATGCCCCACCACCTCAAGCGCTTCATTGTCTCCACCACCGATTCCCCGCATTGCCGTGCCTCTTTATATCGGCCCCGTAAATTATAGATATAGGCTAGATCGGCCCTAGAAATGAGCGTATCACGATGCTCTTCGCCTAAGACCTTCTCTCTTGCCCTTACCACTTGTAGATCTAGTGCCTCTCCCAGCTTCCCAGCCGCCATGTTTAGGGCGTCATCCGCATACCCGAACCGGTTCTCAGCGTCCGGGAGTCTGTACACGTCTGCCGTGTAGAGTGCGTATCCTATCGGTGAGGCCGGGGAGCCCTGTGGCAGCCCTATAGGGTTGGTCTGGGTGTATTCCTCTGGGCATGACCCCCCAAGTGTATCCTCGCCGTCTTTTTTGTCGCAAAGCTCTGCCACCATTTGATCGTCGGCTCGTCCCATCCTTGTTGTCTCATCCTGTACATCATCCACCCATGCAGCACGGCGTCGAAGGCTCCTTTCACGTCGTTCATCACAGTGATAACATATTCGCCCCACGAGCAATGGCGTCAGACTGTAATTTGGGTTGTTAAGCGAGTCGATTTGACTATGGCTCTCAAACCTGACATGTAGGGGTGTGTCACGATCCTCCAGAGGCACCTTCATGCCTTCGAACCCTTCTGTGATATTGCTAGCAAGAACATGTAGCGCTGTGTCCCCTAGCTTGTCACGTCGCAAGGGATTAGCACTAAATTGTAAAAGTGCCATAGGGGACTATAGAGTCATAGGGCAAAGCAATAAACAAATCGTCCCGCTCTACGACCCATCAAAAAAAGGGCCCTATCTCCTGTTAAGAAAGGCGGCTCTGGCCGTTTTGATGCATTTTTGGCGGCCTTCTTTATTGGTCCTTCAATTATTACCCATTTCGGCATTCTGCCCAGCTGTGATTGGCTACATTCTAGCCCCGTCCGTCATTGCATAGTTTGTACGAAGTACCCTACGCCCGGTTAACTCGTATATTTTCTCTTGCCATTTGGTTGCGAATTCAATCATCAGTCTTGGCTTTGATCGTGCTGAACTTGCTGAACAGCTTGTAGGGATCGTCGCCTCCCAAATCATAACTACAGTACACCAACTTCTGCTCGATCGGACCGATGGTTCCCATGATGATGTTGTAGCACTTATAGCGATCATGTTTCCACGCTTCAGCTTTTGCCTCGTTTTCCACTAGCTTTGGGACGTCACTCTCGATGTATTTGAGGAGGTCCATAGCTCTCAGTTGGGATTGAATTGATGGCAGTCATTCGGCATAGTTTTCTTCGCCTCGTAGCGTCGGGACCGTCACGTTCGTCGTGTGATGCTTCGTCGAGGGCCGTTAAATCATCGTCAGTTGTTGCCGAAGTTCTCTATCCCTTTTATCTCGTTCTTCATCTCGTTTGTTCATCTGAACGATCGCGGCGGCGATCATCGCCATCGGATCGTTCTGGTTGGCGCCAGACGCCATGTTCGATGATGAGTCGTCAAAATAGGGTGAAAATAGGTGTTTTTCGGGTGAAAAAGGTAGGAGAAATCACATTTCATTCCTAGGTCCATCGGATTGAAGAGCAGTTCAATTTCAGACAGATTCCTATGGGGTTTCCAGTATCTTTTTGTCTTATTTTGAATAGATCTACTTCGCTCATTGGAGGAAATCGATCTCAAGATGATCCATGAGAAATTGATAAAATGAAGTTAATTGAAAAGAAAGACTAACACCGGCAAGTTTCACAAGGTCAGTGAGTCTGCCAAAAATTGTTGTTGAAGAATTTTTCCAAGACCAGAGATTTCTGCCTTACTGGGCCATTTCACCTCAGTCCTCGCCGGTGCGGATGCATCAACGCACTGCCTGCCCAGCACCACATGGTTGGAGCTTCCCCTTACATCCACTTAAGAACCCTCTCCAACTGCGGCGAAACCAGCCACTTCTATTACACGCCCTCTCTCTCCCATGCTCGTTATATTCCTTCCTGAAGCATAAAGAGAAGCCTACTAAAAGCCTAAAGTTCACGCGTCATGATTTCATTTCACTAACATGATCTAGTTACCGCTTGGCCATAACATCCACGGCCTCCTCAACTTCTGCTCTCCGCAAAACCCCCTAACCCCTACCCTCGTACCCTCACCTCCAGGCACCCCCAGCCTTCCCATCCAACGGTCCGTGCAGTGAGGCTTACAGCCGGCACGATACTCGGCCACGGGGCCACGGAGCAGTCATAAAGACAGCTACTAGAATCGCGGCCACCATGGGCCGGTAGCCGAGAGCTTCTATCTCTCTCGATCGAGCGACAGAGTCTTCCGCAGGCACAGGAGCTTCGGTATCGTTCGGGAGGGTGCCATTGATCAAGATAGTCTTTTGGCCGTTAACCTCGGTGACGGTGATAAGGGACTGGCTGGGGCTCTTGTAATAACAATAGAGGTCGATGAGGGGTGAGATATTCTCACTTCTGTTGAGATGATTAAGCGGCAGTTATATATCAGAACTCCTCCGTGGCGGATCGTCTGCCGGAATCGCGGAATCTGGCCTCCCGGAAACTCTAGCATGATCTGTCTCCCCTCCCTTATGCGGGCTTCTCCTTGTCGTGTTTGCTAACCCATGTATCGCATGGCTAAACAAAAGTCCGCTACTTTCTCGTGACCACTACACAGCCCCTTGACGTTTGGTGATTCTCGAACCTGGGGTAGTCAGTATGGCAGAGCAAATGATCTTGTGGTTGGGGTGCCGCATTGCAGTACTTTACAATAAGTGGATCTCTTAGGATAAGAAGCTGAAGACCTTTGCGGTTGCTCCCGAGTTTGACGATGCTCTTAGGAAGGGAGGCGAGGATTGATGATGCGGTTAACGGAATCTGGGGGGGATGGGAATAGGTGTGCTCGTCCCGGCTCCCTCCAATTTCCTGCTCGTCGTGGCCTATTCGATTTTGAAGCTAGAGCTCAAGATCCAGAATAATAGGCCGCCAGCTTGGCCTGGCTACTTTTAGTTAGTCAAGCAATAAAGGGTTCGAGGCCCTGAAGATCCTAGAATTAGATCCAAGGCCGGTATATAAAACCGAGGAGGTCGGGAAAACAGAAAAACGAGAATGGTCGGTCCGATCCCAATTATTATTTTCACATTCATCACTATTACTCTCGCGATTGCCAATACCATCCGAGTCACGCCGCATGAAAGCTACTCGTCCTCAATTGGCGTGCTAGGGTGTAAGGTCAACACCAACCGTATCGCCTACTGGCCGATGCCCATAGATTGTAACAATATCTGCATCAAGCTCAGCCGCGAAGGCCGTTCGGTTCATCTCCTACACGTTGATCAGTCAGCGGGTGCCTATGATATCAGTTACGATGCCTGGAACTACCTTTTTACTGGCCACTCCGCCAATGTGCACCCGATGACAGGCGGTTTAATTGAAACAGAATTCGAGGTCGTCGATCCGTCAGACTGCGCAGCTCTCATTTTGACTAGCGATGGCAAGCTACCCCTGAGTGCATCAAATAGCATGAACTACCTTGGCAATTGTCTGGCTCAACCACATAGTTGGATTGCCAGCAACTACCAGCTTTACAATATCCTTGATCCAATCTGCGCATGGGGCAATGACGAGAAGTGCACGATCGATTGGCCAGCGTCAAACCAGGCCGTATGCCCCAGTGGTCTGGGCATTCCCTCCGTCCTATCATCTGCACCGGTATACAACATTCAATACGCAAGCGGGAGGCTTGTTGTCGCCTCATCTGGCGAGATTGTCACAAGGGACGAAACGTAGAAGAGGCCATAACGTGGCGGAACGGCCTGTGTCCTAGGAGGAACGATAGCAATGTACAGTCCTTGCAATAGATAACAATCTACAAGATTTCTGTGTACTTGTGAGGCCGGTGGCCCCACCCTGTCCCAGTTCCGGGACGACGCCGAGTTTCCCAAACATTGTCTTCAATTATCGATACATCTTTTCGTCACCATGCCTTCTGGCCTCATGCAATCCTTTATTTCGGAAATAGGTTATCTGAACCAATCGCAGAAATTTGGTATCTTTAAGTCGAGTTTAAATTCATTTTCCTCTTGTGATCAGACTCCCCTTGCACCCTTCTTTTGATGCTTCCCAGTCCGCCGGGAGTGTTGCTATTTTGTGTTTTTGTTCCTTTTTCTGGTTGTCCAACAGTTCCGATGTCTGCCGGTTCTGCCAAGAGCTTTCAGCCACTCCTGGGATCTGGCTGATGACAATTGGCCACCCACTTATTCTCTCCAGTTTCTATATGGTATAACCGGCACTGGTCCGTCTCACTACTACCTTTCCGTCGGGCGTTGCGTCTGCTGTACCAGTTTCAGAATGTCATCAGACATATAGCCACATCGTTTAGGAAGCTTTAGACGGCCGTTGTTTCGGGATTAAACGTTCGCCAGGGGCTCGAGCGCGAGATTCCGCAATTGCCGGCGATGCACAGTACGCTGGCATCTCCTCTTCCATGTCGATGGCCTCGCTTGCTGTACGAATGGGCGATGCTAGCCGCTGTGGAGACAGATGCTCTTCTCTATTGGCAACATATAAATCACCCGTCTCCGGGTCAGACTCGAGCACAAGCCGGGCAAGTGCAATTATCACATCTTCGATAAGATTGTCGTCGTAAGCTTTCCCAGCGTTGGGCTTGGAGGGGGGCTTTCAAGTAATCGGCCATGGTTGCAAAGCCCATACGTAACGGCGACAATGTGAGGGAGATGCGTAGAGGGCGAGGGTCGATATAGATTTGCCAGTAGCAGAAAAAAACTAGAATGAAAAGGTTTATGCGAGCGTTGATAACTGTTGTTGTCGCTCGGGGTGGTGGCAGACACGGACCTCTATCTCTGGCTTAAGGTCAATTCAATCAATTCAATCAATTCAATCAATTCAATCAATTCAATCAATTCAATCAATTCAATCAATTCAATCAATTCAATCAATTCAATCAATTCAATCAATTCAATCAATTCAATCAATTCAAT
>SJVG01000898.1:0-15131 GCA_034774675.1 Scedosporium minutisporum
GATATTGGGGCAGGTTTCTTCTGGGTTGGGAGATCCTCGCTCTCCTTGGGTTGGCCGTCTTTCTTGGTCTTTTTCTCCTTCTTCTTGTCCTTCTTATCCTGTTTGGCCTTCTTCTTCAGGTCCTTCTCAATCGACTCGGCTTCCTCACTGGCGTCAGGCTTCACTTTCTCAGCCTTGTCACCCTTCTCGGCGTCTTGATTCTTCCTCAACTCATCACCATCTCCCTTTCCGCCCTTCTTCTGCCTCTTCGATCCCTTTTCACCAGCCTTCTTCCCGCCCTGGGTCTTGCCCTCGATAACCTTTTCCCACATAGACGCAACGTTCTCAGACGTCACGTCAGCGCCGGGTCGCTTTCTCTTTTTGGACCGGGACTTGGACTGTCCGCTGCCGCCTTGGCCGGATGGGAGTTGCTCTGTTTTGAGGGCGTCCGTTGGGACGGACCAGCCCTTGACGGCGAACATGGCTGAGGTTGTAAGGAGAGGACTTCTTTTCCCACTCTTTTGTGAAGTGTCCTTATTATGCTTCTGGATCCCTTTCCGATTTCTTCAAGATTAGGGACTGGAAGCCTTTGAGTTTCGAGGCCTGTTTGGGATATGAAGCTTAGTGAAGCCAAAGTTGGATCACATGCAGCGGTGTCTCACTACAAGAAGCGATTCACTGAAAATTTCTGCCATTGAAATTTCTCTGGAGTTGAGGTGTGGTTGGAGTAGACAGCATCCGCTTGGTGGCGGCTGCCGACAGCTGTTAAAAATAGCCATCTCCTCGAGTCTCACAGAGGAGCACGAGATCATCATTGACGACGTGAACTACGATGCTATGGAACAGCGACAATATTATTGCTGTCTTTTTACAATCTATCTCTCGCGTCCTTCCAAAGTGTGGCAACGATGCTCGCGTGAAAAACTCCTTCTGGCCTCCCATCTCAAAACCTTGATCGACGGTGCAGGCGAAGTACGAAAGCATACCTCATCTGAGGAGCTGGTTCATGTCGGATTTACATTCGAGTTAACGCCGGATCTACGAAGTATACAACTTCGTACTAGCCTTTAATACGACAAGGACCCTGAGGCTCTTTCCTGTTTCGCGCACCCACCGGTTTTCTGCTGCAGACGTTTGTGGTCGGCAACTGCTGTCCCTGTTCTAGCCATGGTTTCTTGTGATGAACATTCTTCTTCGTTGTGGAGTGTAATTTCTCTCGCTGATCAGATGCCCTCTGTTAGCTTCTTGGCCGTTATTTCGTAGTGTTATGTAGGTGATGAGAGACGCACTACTGTACCTCGTAATTATGATTATTCCAAAGTAGGACTAATAGAAGCACATCGGCATCGGCATCGTGAACTGGCAGGTCCTCCCTCGTACAGCGCGATGCTACGGTGGCGGCTTGACTAGCACAGATGAGCACCTGGGGTTCAAATGTGACAGCTTACTGGTATGGGTGGCTCAGCAGGGGCCAGGCCCTCCAAGACGGTGGAGATTGGTCACTTTGCCTGGCCTACCTCAGTAAACAGGACCCGGGATTTCAAGCCACGCGAGCTTTCTGAGCTAGTATTGCGACATGTCAATCTAGCGAGCAGATCTCACCCACCTAAACGCATGAAAAAGCCTGGTCAAGGCGTCCCGTCTTGCTCTTCTTTACTTCGTAGGGTCCTATTTTTCACGGTGAGCTGTTCTGTGGTGTGATGTACACTCTCTTGCATCCCACATTTTTTTCCATCCGCTTAGAAGTCTCTTGGGTCCAGTGTGGGTTTGGTAGGCAGGAGTGGCTGCTGAGATCGACGGGGAAAATTCTTGGCAGGCTGCATACGAAATAAGGTCCGCCACCCTACGCTTGAATTGGCCAGGCCAAGGGGTCTAATGTTGTTCCTGCCCGGGTTTGACCGGCAGTCCTGTTGACTGCATTCTTCGGATGTCGATCAGTTGGGCGTGGGTAGCGCGAAGCCGCAAAGGCGTGGCAATCTCTTCAGAATTGATGACAATTATTACCGCGATGCGGTTCCGGGACCGAGCACATCGAAATCGAGATCTGCTTCTTCGCCGGTGACTGGAGGACCTTGAATGCATTGTAGTGTAGCTTCAGTGCAACCCTCCTCACACTTCCTTCTGTCATCTTAAACGGAAGTCCCGAGCCAACTCCATGCACAATTCCCAGCCGAGTTTATACCCATCATCGAATGTACTTCGTAGTATTGGGGCAATCCTGTTATCCTGCCCTGTAGCTCTACTAGTAGCATACCGAGGAGGTGGGGGGAGCGGTAGGAGGACTAACATCCAATGCGCTGCATACGTCGATGAATTGCCTCACCCTCCGCAGTACGACCTCCATTTTATAGAAGACTTAATTGTGCGCGTTCCACCTGGACTTCCCAACCAGGTGCGATCTCCGTGCCTCATCCGTACTTACTTCGTATGAACCAAGTTAATTGGCGCGCGAATTTTACGTATGGTACTCCATAGGGGCTTTTGTTAAAGCGCGGCTACCTGAAAGGCCAAGGCTGATGACGGTTCGTCGGTTATTGGAGAACCGACAGGTCGGTATCACCGAGGGACGGAGGACAAAATGTTGCCCCGTTCCGGTTATAACCCACAAGCACCGGTACGACTCTATATCCCGAGGTTCCAAGAGAGTCTAGACTTTACGCAAAGGGACGTTCGAACCCGTGGGTCTGAGGAACGCAGGAGATGTGGCAAAAATTTGTGATGGAGTTGGTTGGAGAGGGCATGGATGACCCGGCTTCCAGATTTTCCCGATCGCAGCAGTGGTTTTCGGGGGAAGCAGGCACCTCGCTCCTGAGATCGCCTTACGAAGTAGATCAGAAGTGACGGGGATCAGGAGACACAGAGGTTGGGCGAGACGAAAGGGAAACCCGCTTGCATTGGCCTTGCTGCGTGGCCTGAGACCTGCTCCAGACAGACAGATATTGCAAATATTTTTTTTTTGTTTCCTTTTTCCCCCATAATAGCCAACACACGTTGGGTGCGTTGGCTGCCTCTTGACGATGGTTGGACGCCTACTTCGTAGGGTTTCAATGTCCAGCAAACACTTATATTTGCTTTAGGCTGAACGGGAGGCTGAAAGATAGTCGATATTCTTATTCTCCGGCTCTCGTCTCGGAACTGAGACATTCAGCGAAGTTCCTCTCACTGCCCCCTAAAGGCTTGAAGTAGAACAACTTGTTCCTAGTGAAGTTCAAACTAGCGTAAATACAGGAGGCTTAGAACGCCATTAGTTTCTTGAGTCATGGTCAACCGCGTGGCGTGGGGTTGGCCACCTCCGCGGGATCAAGCGTCTTACTGCGTGCAAGTCGAGAGCATCATTCACATTCCGGGTAGACTGAGTGTTGATGTGTGTTGTATTTCGTAATGGAAGAGTACCCTCCATGAGTATTATCATGGGAACGACCGAATGGACAGAAGCAGTGCTTTTGTGTGTACCCATTGGCCGGATCGATTTGAGATTCTACGGGATTCTTTTGTTTATATGCAACATAATGTGATGCAGCCGCATCTTCGTCCGCGTAGTTGAGGGGGATGGGCAAGCAGTCATTGCTTTTTCCTATGGCCCCGAAGCCTCTAGCCAATCTTTCTTTCCCGTAAGGGGAGGGGGTTTCACCAGCAAGAGTGGATGAGGATGCAGTGCTACATAAGCTCTACTCACTTCGTACGCTGCTCACTTATCGGTGCTCGATGGTTATCCTGTCCTCCCCCCGAAGTAGGGTTCAACTATGGTTGAATCGGGACTCAAAGACACGCCCACGGTACGAGGTCGGGCAGCGGCGTTGCCAATCGGGATCTACGAAGTAATGACCATTCTCTTCGGTGTGCGGATCAATGTGTGGTAACGATGCTCTGCGAAGTGCTGTAAGATGCCATGAGCCAGGTGAGAGCTCGGTTGATCCGAGCCCGAGCACCCGCATCGAGTTACTTCGTAGTCAACGTTGCAGGTGGAGCCCGGGGCTTCGTATGCAACTGATGTCGGCGCCGTGTTAGTGCCGAAGATGCATCGGTAGGAGAAAGGGGATAGAAGAACACCGGGAAGTGCAGCTTTGGGAATGCCGGGCCTGAGTGAGGGGGAGGTGGTGGGGGAGAGGGATGAAGCAGAGTAAGACGGCGATGCGACTCTCACCGATTGATACCCAATCTACACCACTTGTAGTCTGTTGTACGACCATGCCACAACTTTTTTTTGCTGTAGGAAGAAGGGTTACTCGCATGATGCTTTTACTACGAAGTATATGCAAAGGAGGTGCCATGTGAGGGAGAAAAACACTAATATCACATTTGGGGAAGAAGCATGGTTGACCAGGCTACAGACGTAAGGGTCTCCCGGGGTCATGAGAAGGCGACACGGGAGCTATTTCTCGCAGTATTTTACACTTCAGACCTCCACGAAGTATTACATTCTCTGGGCGAAGCGGCTGTCGCAAATTGGATGAAGTGAAGGTCAGGGGAGGGAGGATTTGGTCTGTCTGGGTGGGGAGAACTGGGATCGGACAGACATGGATCAAGAGTTGTACGGAAGGAGTGTGGTGGGTACATTTCTGCGGCGTAGCATGGGAGATGAAATGAAATGAAATATGTACGAAGCAGTAGTGGATGTGAGATGCGGATGTGCATATGCATCCATCAAATTTGAAGCTTGAGTCGTCAAGTGTTGTATGTTGGAAAGGGTGTGTGTCCAGGAAGTTATCATCTCTGCCGACCGAGCAGAATTGGTCTATCTTTAACTCGTGTCGTTATGGCCAAGCTAATATACTCGGAGAGTCGTTATGCACGATATTACAAAGTAACAAGAATGTCTCTGCTCCTCACTACCCGGCAATCCTATTCATGACTTCATGGAAAGTACGAAGTAATAGGAGTGGAAGTCTGATCAACCCGGGGAGATCGGTCCAAGCCATCCATGTCTGCGCTCTGGGCGCTAGCAGGCATGGTTCATGGATTTGTCGACTGCCGGAACATCAAATGGTGAGGATTGATATTAATGTGTTTCTCATGTACCGAGGTACCTTGCCACATTTTAACCTATGAAGGAGGACATTGGGCAATGAGCGTCGACTTTTACAAAGGTACTTCGTACTATCACTTCGTACAAGTACGAAGAAATAACTACGAATGGCGCGGATCTCGGCAAAAGGGGGCAGGTCGAGGTCTTTCTTGAATCCTGGTTTTCGTCGTAAAAAGGATGGAGAATTGGAGATCAATCGATGTGCGGCATCGCTGGACAAGGCTCCCCTGGATTGGTTCCCCGGCGCTACAGCCAATTGACGCATTCAATTGCTGTTCTTGGCCTCACCTGGCAAAGCGCCGGGGGAAAATCGTTGATGTTGATGTCTGTTGGCTCTTCTTGACAAACTTTTTCTCCTTGAGCTTGATATTACTTCGTAAATAGGGCCAGGCGAACCCCGATCTATGGTTGAGGACCGGAATCACACCCCACCTCAACTGCCACCGCAGACCCCCAAATCTGCTTCGCAGTCCTTGCACGAAGTAGTATATACGAAGTACACGATTAGTGCCATGCTCTCAGGCATAGTGCAGCTACGGTTAACTTCTTCGTTGAAAAGGGATATAGGTGTAGGGCGAGACCCAATCGACGGACAACACTGCCCTATGCCAGGCTAAGCACGCTCCCATTTCCACTTCCATGGGAGCAGAGTCCTGTACGGTACGTGCGGTCTGTGGTAGGGTAGTCTTGCAGGTTGCAGATGCATATTATCTAGTCTGGGTGTGTGAGGGAAGCACTGGCTTTTTCTAACCAGATTGGCGAGCAAGAACAATGCTTGGTGGAGATTTGTTCGAAGTTGGATCAATGGTTGGGAAAGAGTCTGATACCTCGTAAACTTACATAGTAGGATCTGCCCGCCCTGTTGTTTGGCATATCTTGATCTGGTCCACACTCTCACTCTTTCATTTGTTCTGTTCAAGCGACCCCCTCGTCGTTTATTCCAGAACGACGGCCTTTGCTACTTCGTACTTCATCCTTCATACATCAATCTTCATGAATCTTGCATCAATACTCGAGACTTACTATCCATAGGGCCTCGAATTATCTGTCGGATCAAGCTGCCCTTGGAATTTTCTAAGCTCGTTACGTTGGTTGTGTAAGCGCCTAATGTATTGTACCGGTTAATCTTAGCATCGCCGGGCTCAAAAAGTTTTTGGCTTGATGGTAAAAGCACACTCAAAATAAGAATATCCAAGATCAATTGATGTCATACTTGAGGGCACTTAATATGTGGCTGGTAAATTTGTAAGCCGCCGCAAACTGCTGTCGCATCTCGGCGATTTCCCCGTGAAACCTCGACTCGGCCGTATTCTCGCGGCGAATTTTTTCCTCTTCGGGCCTTCCATCATGGAAGGGATCAGTCTTTCAATCGGCCCTCCAATTGACTTCAATTCCTACTCCGCACAAGTCGTGGGTTTTGCTGACCGCCTCGGGGACTGGGGAAGTTTCGCCGAAGCCTTCACATCCCCCTCACTGATACACCGAGAGACGGCGATGACTATCCACCGCTCAGATGCATCGATGCTCCATCCGGACCGGGGCCCAGAGAAACAATTGAAACGCCACGCAGGCATCAGATGCCTTCAGAAAGTTCGATGCAAAATCCAATTGCGGCTAGCATCGCCCTCAAGGCCAGGCCTTCGTTGCGGCGACCCCAGCACTAATTAGGGCTAACTGTACTTCGTACGTGCGACGGGGAGGCCGTCGTCCCTATAAAGGAGTGTATGCCTGTGGCCGAACTAAACTCATAGTGCTTCGTATGAAGAGATAGTGGGTTCCGAACTGCTCACTGCACTAGTTTCCAATATCCATGAGAACCAGCCACTTGTACGAAGATAGCGTCTACATACTATGTAATAGGATCGTCCTGCCCTGCGCCAACTAATCTACAAGAAAACGTGTCCTTCGTAGTGTAGTGTACATCGTGTATTTTCAAGTGTGGCTGTCAGTCGGCAATGACCCCCCGGTAAAACTGACAGGCGCCCACGCCGATCCCCAGTGATCCGTTGGTGTGTGCCCGTAGCTTGTACGACGTCAACGATTCTCACGGCTGACCGGAGTTGATCCTACTTCGTAAATGGTCCAGGGAGTCTAGACTCTATCAATCGACACTCTCCGAAGTACGAAGTACTCACGGCTGAGAATAATCAAATCTCAAACAAAATACGCACGCCCTGCTATCAAAGCTTGAGGCGGGCCGGGATGCTGGGTTACGCTACAACTAAGTATAAACATAAGGCTCTCTCTCCCCAGAATCATTTCCATTGACGCTTAATGTTCTCTCAAATCCAAAAACCTAGTTGCGACGGGACGGCAGACGGACGGTACACTTCGCAGGCTACTGTCCTCAGATAATTAACACTTGCATTCTCCGACACTCGCTCTTATGACCGTTTTTGTTCGTTTGTGCCTGCCTATAGTACACAACATAAGGATTGTAGGTGTCCCTTGCCGGGAAGAAGAGGGAGGGGAGAATTATGGTTGCAGCAGAACATAATACTTCAATGTTGTATAAATGCGGTTGGAAGAGGCCGTCAAGCAAGTACATATTGATGTACCTAGACGGGGAGGTTGGTGGACCGGAAGAGGACTTTATACAAGCGTCGAAATAGTGGCTTGCAAAGTACCCGACCTACCCACCGCAAAGTACAATTATACCAAGTGATCTCCACCTTCATCCCCCACCAGAACAATTGATCCAACACACCCTTGCACCTTCCACCCTTGCTCTTGCAGCAAATCAATCCATTGAATTGATCAAATGGTTTAGTGTACATTGATGACCGATCTACCCATGTACCCTTTCCCCCTCCGAAGTACATCTTGTTCTGGGTCATGGTAAATTGCCTGCTGCAATCAGGAATTGTACCACGGCTACACCTCGATACGCTGACTGATACATGAAACAACAATGCTGCACGTTACCCGGTAGTGCCTGCTCTCCCCATCCCGAAGAGGGTGAAGGGGCATTGGGATTGGGGGGAAAGAAGGAAGGAACATTGAACCACTTGCATTAAAAATGCAAAGGCTCTGTCGATTGATCATTGAATTGATATCTTGACGAGCTCTTCCCGACGTCCCAGACCAAGAACACTCTCCGTGTTTTGTGCTTGTCAACCTTCTCTTAACCTGGATCGGGACTTGACTCTAACCTAACACCACGCCGAAGCCTCAATACTCCATACTCGATACTCAATTCCTTGCCCCACGATTCCTTCTCTTCCCTCACCCCCCAAACCCAAAACCGTTGCCTCGTGCCACTTCGACTCTAGCTCCCTGCCATCTGCTGCCGTCGCATGTGGCAGCGCGACGAATAGTCTCTCTACGACCATCTGACCATCTGATAGTTCCTATTTCCCAATCCGATTGATCCATCTCACCTCTGGGCTTCCCGACTAGCCGGAACGACTAACGGCTATCTGTCCTGGCTTGCATGCTGTTTGGGGTCTAAATCGCCGAATTGCCCTGTTGGCGACTAGGAACCGGCCCTTCGACTCGTTCTTGCAGCTCACACCATCTCTGCTGCATGCTCCGTCTAGTAAGAAAATTCCTAGTCCTACATGTTACACTCTGCTGCACTACGCTGCACTACGCTACACTCCACATCGTCCTGCCCTATGGAGTGAAGCCCTGTTCGGACTTTGGGGGTAAAGCCTGAAGCCTGCGTCCGATTAGATCGAGCTCTTTTTCCATCAATGATCTCTTATATGTTGTGCATCACCTAAACTCTCCGCCTCCCCACCGTTATCGTTACCTCATCCTGGAAGCTCTCCATTACCAGCTGTTGCTCCTCCTTCTCCTTAAACGCTTATCACCCCCTCTTTTCTCACCTCCAAGACCATTATTACTCTTCGAAAGCTGTTGAGCTCTCCGGCTGCGCAGTATCCCGTCCTGTTTCAGCCTCCTCTCAGTGCCAGACCCAATATAGGTAGCTCGACGCCGTGTGACTCTCTCTGCCTCTCAACCTCTCAATTTTCCTCTTGGATTTTCTCTCCCAGCTTTTGTTCAATTTCTGCGGTTTCATGTTTTGCCGCCTGCTCTCGTTCCCCTTGGCTCGTTTCTGTTCCTCTGCCTTGATCCGCAAGTCTGGAGAACCGAGCTCTTTACCATACCAAAAGCCTTACCTATCACCGTTCTAACCTCCCCCTGATCAAAGTGTGGTTCCCTTCTCTTCTCACCAGCTAAAATCGTCCCGAATTTTGTCTTTGTGGATTTGCACACAGTTGTTCTTATCTTTGTGTGTGGCTGTGCCCTCTAACGCTCCGTCCGTCTTTTCAGCTTCGATCCCTTCTGT
This sequence comes from Scedosporium minutisporum, assembly GCA_034774675.1. Classification (NCBI taxonomy): domain Eukaryota; kingdom Fungi; phylum Ascomycota; class Sordariomycetes; order Microascales; family Microascaceae; genus Scedosporium; species Scedosporium minutisporum. Next base: position 9,300 of record SJVG01000898.1, read on the forward strand.
AGACGCAGTCGCGGTACTGGCGAGAGCCTATCGGGCAATATGCGAGCCTGCTCTCTTCCTAAGCCTTGAAGATCCAGGTTGACGAATAGAAGCGAAAAGAAGACAAGCATCCACCTCATCAGTACGAATCTCGCCCCGCTTCACCAGCCCCATCGCTTGTTTGTTGGTGTCCTCTACTATCATGGACCCTCCGGAGCTGGTGTCAGAGTCTAGCAGCACTCTTGATGGAAGGCCTCCTAGTCCAGGAGGGAACGAAGAAGGGAATGAAGACCCAAATCGCAAGAAGCCGGCAGTGCGAAAACGGACAAAAACTGGGTGCATCAGTAAGTATACTTGAACCTTTGCGTGTCCGTACCGATAGTCCGCCCTAGCCTAGGACTCGATAAGGGAGGATTCTGGGTCTCACTGACTAGTCCTTTGCCCAGCTTGCCGAAAGAGACGTATTAAATGCGACGAGGGCCGGCCAACCTGCGGCAATTGCATCAAATCCAAACGCCGGTGTGATGGCTACAACCAGCGCGTTGTGTTCAAGGAGCCCATGGGTGCCTTTGGTGGCACGATGGGATACCCGCCCGACTCTCCGGACCCTTTCGCCAACCAACTTGCTTCCTCTCCGACTAGGTCAGGCGCTTCCGGCCACAACTCTCATCAATTGATAGCACCGAAACCATCATCTCCTACCGACCTGCGTGGCCAGACTTATTATGGTGTGGGTGTTAGGGGATCTTCGGCGCGTTCGGAGGGCTTCAACTTTAACGAGCCCTATGTACATCACGGCATAACTTCTACGCCATCCGAGTTCTCTCCATCAACACAATTACCACCCGGAGTCGACCCGTCTGTTGTCTTTCAATGGAACCCGCGGAATATCGGTTCACGTACCTCGGGTTCTGCACCATCGGGGTCAAATTCGAGGGGCCTGGCATCAGCGCCTGGTGATAGGCACGAAGGAATGCTTGAAAGGGCCTATGATGCTGATATTAGAGTCGATGACGGCAGCGAGGATGAGGATATGTTCGAATCTGATGATGACCAGGAAATGGAGGAGGATAGTGGGGGAGAATTTGAAGTGGAAAACATGGATCCACAGGAGAAGCTGAGGAAGAGGAGCACTTTTGGCGCACTTATCGATGGCCGTCTTGTCCCCCATAACGAAATCCACGAAACTCGGGTCCGAACCTTCTCAGCCTACGCCCAAGGAACCACCTTGTCTACATACGCGCCTTCCGTCGGCCATATCCTCCCCACCGATCCGCAATCTATTGCGATATTCCGGCACTTTATCTTCGTTACCGGGCCGAGTATGTCTCTTTATGAACGACATCCCTTTGATCACTCTAAAATCTCCCCAGAACAACTAGTTCCTCAAGTCAACCAGAACATCTGGACCTGTAAGTGACATGGCCTGGAGCTCTTCCGACTGCCTTCCTCAAATGCGCGCTTTGGGGTATCAACTAACATTTAGATAGACACGTTCCCTATGCTCTCTCTTAATCATCCCGCTCTCCTCCAAGCCATGCTGGCCCTCGGAGCTTTACAGATTGCCAACTTACAACGAATGCCCCCGACTGCTGCCATGAAGCACTATCACCTCGCCCTCCGAAAAATCGCCAAATGCGTACGCAGCTCAACACTAAGGGCTCACCCTGCTACGCTTGCTGCGACCCTACTCTTGGGATACTTTGAAGTATGGTCCTCTGACCATACGAAATGGTGCAGACATCTATACGGTGCTAGGATCCTCTTTAGAGATGTGCCTTTCCTACACATAACCCGCACAATTCTTCCTACCAAGCGAGCGAGGAGGCAAAAGTATGAAGAGGATCGCACGCAGGATCCGTTCAATCCCTGGCTGGACTACAGCGATGTTAATGCCGGTGTGGCCGGTCTTGACGAGGTTGACGTCGAATTCCTTAGCGCGATTACCGGCAGGGAGCTGGATGACGAGGATTACGGCTATGGATTCGATCTTGATGCGCTTCCGCGGACGGCCTTACCGACGGATCGGGATATTGAGTACTACGAGCACTTGAGGGATCTATTCTGGTGGAATTGTAAGATGGATATTTACCAGAGTATCTTGGGAGCAACGCGATTATTGTGAGTAGTTCCCGGATTTCTGACTCAGCCCATTTCCTCTCTCCCCATTTCGTGGCCTCTGACTTGGTTTCAGTATGCGGCTCGATGAGTGGCTCCCGTGCCCTCCGAGAGCCCCGGTTGGACGCCTTGATGCTATGTAAGTTATAGTCTCAAGCCTCGACGACTCAAGCTTTCTAGAACTAATATGACGCCTCCAGCTACGGAACCTTTGATCACCTCCTGTTATTAATGGCTCGTCTCTCAGAATTCGTGTCTAATGACTTGCCACGGAAGAGGAAGGCAAATAAGCCTCCCGGTCCACCGGGAGCCTCTCCTCCCATGTTTCCCGGCATGGTTCCTTCTAGAGGTAAGGTGGCAGCGCCCACCGGTTTCAGCACTCATCGCGACCCATCTCCACAGAGCGAAGGGGATGAAGATGGCGACCTTGATGCGGCAACCCAAGCTGCGTTGGCAGAGTGGGAGGGAATCCGGCAAGCGTTTGAAGTCTTCCGCTCAAAGCTGGGATCTGAGTTCCAGCCCTTAGCCGACGAGTACTCTGATAGGAGAGACACGCCGTTCGGGCCAGCAATACAATACCGCACATATTCCGTCGCCGGTATTTGGATGAACTTTAACATGGGCCTCATCTGCCTCTATCGAGCCCACCCATCAATGCCTCCCGCAGCCATGATGGCGGCTGGGAGAGCGGCCCGCGATACTGCACCCATGGCGCGAGATATCGGACGCATTGCAGCGGGCCTTTCGGATGAGATGTCCAACATCACGGAGATTAGCACGTTGGTTGGCGCCGCTTTTATCGAGAGCTCATTCTGTCTATTCGTGGCTGGCGTTCAGGTACGGTAGTCCACTTACCCCCATTCCCTCCCCCACTTTTAGTGTTTTGCTAAGTTACTTACGCTGCTGAAATGTATAGTACCAAGATAGCAACCAAAGACACTGGCTTATCCATCGCCTCCACGACATCGGCCGGCTCACGGGTTGGGCCTCGGCCCGCCAGATCGCAGAGGGGTGCGAGGCTAGCTGGGTCCGCGCTGCGCACATGGGCCGTGGCCCACCCTACATGCGGTCGGAGGATCTCATGACGGCGGCGCCGCTCACAGTATGGTCCAATCCGAGGAGGATAGATAAGAGGATTCAGGAGCTTGCGGACGGCGGTGAGGTGGTACTGGCGAAGGTGGATAGAGCGCACCTCGCCCTAGGATTGTTGGGTCTCGATGGAGATTTGGATAGGTTGAAGATAGTAGATGATGATTAATGGCTTTTGACGTTGGATATTTTGGCTCGCGAAGGGAAGGGAATGATTACGAAGTTTCAAGATGAAATTACACGGATGCTATGGGAGGATTTACACGTGGTACACATGAAATAGGTAATTAGGAGGAAGAAGACCTTTTCGGCGATTGTTGGGGTTTTTATTTGCTAAAGCCTGTGGGGGAGAGGCGGAGAGCACATGTGTGAATAGTCATCATGATGGAAACTTTGAATGTACGATCTCTTCAGCTTTGCTGTTTACAGTTACTTGGAAGCCTAGCATTGAGGTGAGACGACGCTAAGCACGTTGTAGGTGTGAGGTGAGCCATCCTCGGAAAGTTCATGAAATGGAGACGTTGTATGACGATATATTACCCATCTCACATTTCCATGGCTAGCTTCGTGTAGGCTACAGATATTGGGCATCTTCTCTCGTAGGGTGAGTTTCATCATCTCGAAGTTCTATTCGGTATTCCTCGTTCGCTCACTTGTGTCCATCCAGAGCCATCCGTCGTCTCTCAAGTCGACTCCGTGGGAACTAAACAAGACATCAAAAGGCGTATGGATGAACCAGGGGGTTTCTTGTTTGGGGTATGTGGACAAGGTAGATTACATGTTGGAATTTAGGGTGTCATTATTTTCATTTTTCTTGTTCTCTTGCGAAAACCCTCGGAAAGCGTCTAGTTGGCAGGTAGGCGCTGGACAACCTCGGCCATCTCCTCGTCGGTGTATATTCTGAAGCCCTTCTCCTTTGTGACGCTGGCGAGTTGGACATTCTTGGCGTCTAGCTTCTCCTCCATGACCTGCTTGAGTGTTTTGAGGACGAGAGTCTCTGCGTCGGTGAGGGTGAGAGACTTTTAAGGTCGAAAATAATTAGCAGCTTTTTCTCATGAAGTTAAAAAAAAGTTCCAATAAGACAGAATCCTCCTACCTTGTGATACTCATTCTGCAGCTCAGCCTGCGCACCCTCAGACCCCGACCCAATAGCCTTAGCATCATACCTGTAAAAAGTCCCACTCGGCTCAGCATGGAAAAGCTGCGGCCCATCCTCATCAATACCCGCAATCAACAAAGCAACCCCAAAAGGCCTGCTCATGACGCGATCCTCGCCATCGGCCCCTTCCCCGAAACGCAGGGCGAGGTCGCAGATGGCCTGGGTGCACGACTCGACGCGCAGCGACTCGTTGTAGTTGAAGGCGTGAGACTGGCACTCGACGCGGGCGTGCTCGACCATGGAGCGGGCGTCGGCCTGGAGGCCGGACATGGCGCAGCCGATGTGGCGGTCGATCTCGACGATCTTCTCGACGGAGGAAGTCTCGAGGAGGGTGGAGGTTACGCGCTTTTCGACGCCGAGGATTACGCCTTCGGAGGTGGAGACGCCGATGGCGGTTGAGCCGAGTTTGATGGCTTCGAGGGAGTATTCAACTTGGAAGAGGCGGCCTTCGGGGGAGAAGGTGCTGGGGAGGGGGTTAGTTTGGTTGGCTCCTTGCGGTTTGGATGGGGGAGGGACTAGGAGCTGCCTGAGTTCAGGCATGATGGAATGCAGACGTACTTGATACCCCGATCTAGAGAGATAAAACTGTTAGCAATGTGGTGTCGAGAGCTACGGCGAGGAGCAAGCTTAGAGCTTACCGTATTCCGACCTTGCCATAAACATCTTGGCGGTGTTTGTGTTAATAAACGGTCAATTAAGGAGAAATGAGAACAATAAAGAAACTGTGCTTCCGGTTTCTTGGTCTAAGACGTTCAAGCGATTGCGTTGATGGAAGTTGGGAGAGGCTGGAGGTGTTGTCGTTGGGATTTGGAGCTTCAGCCACGAGGTCTGGGAAGGCGGTGGTTGCTCTGGCTGGTCTGGGTGCTCTTGGCTAGGCAAGCATCCAGCCGCGTAGCTTGGTTGGTCTCTGTTCCATTGCTTCGGTCGCCAGCCCCAGGCGGGACAGGCAGTGTGGCTAATGGCCCGGTGGGTGAGGCTGGTACCTGTACCACCTCAAGTCAACGCCCAGCTCGAAGCATCCTTCGTTGAGCGACCCACTAAAAACGCCTAAGCCCCTCCAATGTCCCTGATGCAGAATGCAAATAGCCTAGCAGATGCTGTTTTGTTTCAACGCGACCCAAGTAATAACGACCTCTCTCCAAGCAAAGACCACACCAAAAGTTCTTGTACCAACGACTTGCCCGTCCACCTATTTACAATCGCGGTTACTACGCGACAAACCATTTCGAACCCATCAGCCGTCTCCCATTAAATCCCACCTCCCGGCTACCCACCGAGAACGACTCCCCCACATACCAGCTATTCCCCCGACCGACAAACTTCTACACACAACCACACCCGTGCCCCCCCACCCCCAGATGCTTCCGTCCCCTCTATGTCGCCCGCCGCCCGGCCACCCCCCCCCCACCGCCACTCAACCCCCACCCCCGACCACCGCACTCACCACCGTGTAAGCCCGCAGACACACGTCCACAGCTGCCCGCCGC
>SJVG01000899.1:0-15104 GCA_034774675.1 Scedosporium minutisporum
CAATACCCCCTCGCCTCAAGATACTTCTCACTCGGATTCGGATCCCCCCCCCTCGCAAACGCCGTCCAGTAATCCACAACAAGCTGCATAAACGGCACATCCAGCCCATCACGATCAGGAAGCCCCCCGCGCAACACCGTACCAAAGACGATCATCTGCTCGCCCGCATGGCACTTGGAATACTCGAGGCTGGGGTCTCCGTGCGGGAAGGTTTCGGTGGCGGGGGGCCCGCAGTGGGGTTGCGTGTAGCCTGAGGGGTTGTACGTGCGGTTGAACTGGAAGGCGTAGAGGTTTTTGAAGGCGTTGTGTTTGGCTGCTGCGTGGTTGGTTGCTTGTTCCATGCATGTGTAGACGCCGTCAGTTACGACGCGGATGGCGTAGTGGAGGACTTCGTCCGGGTCAGGCGTCTCGGAGAGCGGGAATTGCTCCGATGGGAGGATGGAGTCTAGGGAGTGGCCGAAGCGGTTCTCGATGGTGTTGAGGATTGTTGTGATGTTGGCGTTCTCGGTCGTGAAGGGGGCTAATTCGACGCCTACCTCGTCGCGGTTGGTGCCCGTCATGAAAACGACGTCGCCGGTGAGCCCGCTACCGTCGAGCGGGAGGTGGTCAACGTCGATGTACACTCCGTCCTGGACGAGACCGGCGGCGACGTTCTTGAGGTTGACGAGCTCGGTGGCGTTGTAGTCCCGAAGGCACTCGATGGCGTCGTCGGCCTCATCGCAACCCGTCTCCTCGAGAACACCCTTGGTGATGTGCTCGTAGGTGTGGTTGGCGCTGTCCCAATAGGCGATGTAGCCGTACTCATTGTTGGTGAAGCCGGCGGGACCGGACTGGCTGATGGCGTTCGCAAATAGGCCTTTTGCCTTGGGCGAGGAGAGAAGTCCTCGCACCATGACGGCCCCGGCGGATTCCCCGTAAATGGTGACCCTGTCCGGGTCACCGCCGAAAGACGCAATGTTCTTCTTGACCCACTCGAGCGCGGTTATGACGTCGCCCAGGCCATAGTTACCAAGGTGTTCTCCGTCGTCAAAGGTCAAGTATCCGAGGTTGCTGACCCGGTAGTTTATAGAAACGGCGACGACATCTCCGCGAGAAGCCAGGCCCGTACCGTCCGTATTGGGGTTCTTGCCGGATCCACTCGTGAACCCCCCGCCGTAGATGTAAAACATGACGGGCTTAAGCTTTTCCTTCTTCACGCCTTCGGTGGGGGGAAGAGACGAAGTCCAGATATTGAGGAAGAGGCAGTCCTCATCCATTCCGCTCTGCACCTCGCCAATGGGCTGAAGACATTCAGCACCAGCAGTGAGCGCGAAGATGGCGTCCTTCTTGGTAGGAGTAAAGAGGGTGGAATGCTCGAAACGTTCGGGCTTAGCGGCGTAGCGAATACCGCGGAACTTGAAGGCGAAGAAGTCGCGGAAGCCTACAAAAGTCTGCTTCCCAACGACGTGGGAGAGATGGAATTCGGTAGGGTCGTTGTTCGTCTCCGAGGTGGACACGGGGGCGCTCTGGGTGCAGAGGCCGGGGAGCTCATTTTCGCAATTGACCTCGATGACCTTGCCTTGTGGGTTGATGGCGCGGCAGACTTGGCTCTTGGGAGTCTCCTTGGAAACCCAGAAGAGCTGGCCGGGATCAAAGTTGTCGAGATACACCTGGTATGAGAGAGAGCTGTTTAAGCCGGGCTCGAATTTGGCCGTGTCGGGGTTCCAAGGGACCTCGTTCAGGATCGAGCAAGCTCGTTGGAAGGCGGTGTAGATGTTCCAGTCATGGGCGAGGATGGCGGCAGAGTCCTTGACAGGATCGTCTAAGTTGGCGAGAGGAGACACATTAACACTCTGCACATAGGTTCAACGCTCCAGGTGATTGGATTTCCTCTTACTTGTTAGATCGTTGTAGGTGAGAAGGGTCAATCCTCCACCGTACAGATCGGGAACTTGGCCGCGAGGCTCGTTACGACTTGCAGCAAACGCTGTGCCGGCGGCGGCAAGCACCGCTACAGTGGAACAGCCACGCATTCTAGAAAGCTTCAAGCCTCTTCTCTTGAGGTGAACGAGTGTGTGTCGCGAGAGCTCCTGAGCTCAGGTGATGGAATCTCAACGAGAGGGCAGGTTTGACTGATCCTTCCTGTCAATACATCAGACGAACCGGGTCCGGAGCTCTCAGGAGCGGCTCGTTCCATTTTTACATCCATCTCTAGCTGACGTATTTTCGCCGTCTGCTCAGCTTCATCTCCACACTTTCACTACGGGTGCCCGCTCTTTCACTATGCAAGTTAATTGCTGCATTCCAGCGAGCCCAGTGTTTGGACGAAGGAAATGGGTTGATTTATAGTGACAGCAGACCAAATTGGACGGGATCCCCAGCATCTAGATTAAGATGATCAATTTTAACCGGCAGGCTGGAAGATCTTAATGGCTGGATTAAGCAAGGCATGGGCTGGCCATTGGCCACTAAAGATCAACGGAATGTAAAGGCAGGGCGGCCCTCCACCTCAAGAATGGATCTCGGCTAAGAAGCTCCGGACCAGAAAGTCACGATGCGGGAGGGACAGAGGGACAGTGGCGGGTTGAGGAGAATGGTTAATCCGAGCTAGCAGTGTCGTGTTGAGAAGGGCTGGGAATGCAGACCACCCGACGTGCTGCACGAGAGCTGATGACTGTCCCTGTTGGGACCATGGTAGGGTGATGGGTGATGGGAACTGAAGACTTGAGCCGGTTTGATGTTTATTAACGTAGAACTGCGCATGAGTCTGTGTCCATCCCCAGGACAGATCTGACCACACGGGAGGGTTGGCGAGCAACTCAAAGAGGCGAGAAGAGATCCGGAACAAATAGAATTAGACAGTAAAATAAGAGTTGTCTGAAAGACCTGATATTAGATTCAATTGATGGACGAGGACGCGACGCAACACTCCACGATGCTGCTATACGACGCGTCGACGCACGATGCACTCAATCTCCGACCAAGAATGCGATGCAATTTACTTCGTGCAGAGTACGAAGTAGAGCTGCACCTTGCACCTTCCCCTCCAAAGTACACCTTGTCGGTGCGGGGAAGGCGGTGGTTGAAGTCGGTCTGCGATGCCGTTTTTTTGCTCCATGCCTCGCTCCTTCCACCGTCCGCTCCGCTCCTCTGCCAGGGCCTTCTGCATCGCGCTTGCCCCACTATGGGCCAGGCTCGGCATCACTGCGCATGTGTCAAGAAAGTACTTCGTACATGCTGTCCCGCCCATTGTTCCTTCTCATCACTGAGGCTGCGCCAGGAGAGAGCCAAGCGAAAGGAAGGAAACGCTGAAGCACAAGGTACTAAGTACTAATACTGGTGAGCCTGTAAGTGAAGCTAGGAAGGAGCCGGGAAGAAGGGGCGGGAAGCTGCGAATGAAGAATTGAACTTATTTTCTCTCGTCAACTCAGCTCCGAACACCACCAAAGTTGATGGGCTCTAAGCTTCAATGCTTCTAACTAAACTAATTGCAGTCTGTAGCGCTTAAGAATGCCCGCTAGCGCAAGCCCTGGCGGGTCCTTCTGGACCCTGCTTCAACAAGACTACAAGGGTTGAAGCTTTGAGGTTGATGGCGAATTGACCAGGGAGAGCCTTCTGGTGAATTTGTGTGGTAAGAATTGATCCCAGCCATCGACAAAGTATTTGATGCGTCTTTGACAGTGCCAGTCCCAGTATCAGTGTGTGTCAGTGCCCCTGCAGACACGCAAACACGCATACACACGAAGCTCAGATATAATAGGTCGACGACTGTCGATTGTCGACGCATCGTCAATATGCTCAGCATTGATTGATACCACCATTATCAGCCGTATTATAGAGATCGAGAGGTGTCGAGCGCCTCTCGGTCGTTCTCTCCAGTCTCCGACTGACCGTGCCAGCGTCACCTGCATTCAGTTACCGATTTTGATAGTGTTGCGCTCCGACATGGACTAGCCATCAACTCAAGTCGCCATCCCATGGATCCAGCCACAGAGTTTTTCCTTGATCAGCACCCTCGACCAGACTTTACTTTTGCAAAATGAAATGTCCCCTCGCAGTTACCTCCTGCTGCTGCTGCTCAGTACGGCTTTGCTTGGTTCTGCTACATGCTGGCTACTCGACGACGATGCCACGATAACGCACTCTTCCGGTAGCAGTAGGCGAGCATGGGCCTGGGCAGCCCATTCTGCATGGAACCCTGATTTATCTGTCCAGTCGCAGACCGCAACGCTACACCTTCCGCATTGTGCCGATGCATCTCCCATCATCCAAAACTCCCTTGCCTTTGCCTAATACACACAATGGGTGGGTGTAGTCTAAATGCCCAGACCTTAACTCGCACCTGAAGAGACTACTGTCGCTCGCTCGTCACTCGTCGCTCATTGCTTCCACGGGACGGGCTGGCTTGTCGCCGATGTCCTGTTCCACTCTTCGCCTCTCCCTTAGTCCCATTCCTGTCCATTCCTGGCACCTTTCCCCTCAACACCTGCATCTTTTGCTGGCTCGTTTGGGTTGTGAGTCCGAGAGTTCTGCACCAGTGTCGTAGAACGAGTCTACACCGGCGGATTAGCCAAGTACATCAGCCTGTTTGCTTTTGGGGATCTCTGCTGCTTCCAGCCAGTTCGAGCCCATTTGCTTTAACTTTTTTGAACCAAAATGCACGAGAAAGGGCCCCGCCTCAAAACCATGCATGTTCCCGAAGCGCCGACACTTGCTTTGTATTATGCCCAGTCCACCTCCGAGCCCATATGTCTCTCTCGACGCCCGTACTTGTGCAAATGTTTGCTTCTTCAACACCTTCATTCATCCCTAGATGCCAGCTTTAATCCTGTCAATTTACTTTTTATTGGCCCATTGACTTGAGAACCTCGTGTCCTATTCAATATAGGTGCATGCACGACAAGAACGCTGATCCTTATCGTCATTCCATACCTCAATCCTTATATACTCGCGGGCTCGCCGAGTGCTCTCATCCTCTCATTTAACTTTTTACGAAATCTCCGCGTGTCCAATTTCTCTAACACTCAAACCCCGTCGGTGTAACAATATTGGTCCTGAGTGCCGTGTGTTGCCGACTGAAGCAGGTTGAAAAGTTGCAAAGGACACTCAAGCTCAATCGGAACCCTTGTCGTGGACGAGGAACAGAACCACCCATGATTCGTCTACTAAATACCTCGACCTACAGGTTTGAGGAATTTCACATCCACATTCCGCCATATGCCATTTTATCGCACACCTGGGGAAATGACGAAGTCTTCTACCATGACCTGGTCAGCGGCATATCGGGTTTAACCCACCACCAAGGCTTCGCGAAGGTCAAGGGATGCTGCGCTCAGGCAAAATCAGTAGGTCTCAACTGGGTATGGATCGATACTTGCTGCATCGACAAGACCTCGGGCGCCGAGGTGTCCGAAGCCATCAACTCCATGTATGCCTGGTATCGGGATGCTGAAGTATGCTACGTGCACCTGGCCGACGTGCCTCGGTTTCGATTTTCGGACAGCCTATGGTTCGAACGGGGTTGGACTCTTCAAGAGCTTATTGCCCCAAAATATGTCGAATTTTATACCTTAGATTGGATCGAAATCGGCACCAAGTCAAGTCTGGAGCCGATCATCTCTACTGCTACCGGAATCAGCGTCGAAGTCCTGCGGGGGAATAAGCCACCGAGCGCTTGCACCGTTGCCGAAAGACTCAGCTGGGCCGCCGGCAGGCAGACGACGAGGCTAGAGGATGAAGCTTACTGTCTTCTGGGCATCTTCGACATCAACATGCCCATAATTTACGGTGAAGGTCGACGTGCTTTCGAACGGCTCCAGCAGGAGATTCTGAGGCAATCAGAAGACTTCAGCATCCTAGCCTGGTCTCCTTGGGTTGGCCGGCACCCGGTTGGGTCCTCTTCCTCCGGGGTACTGGCCCGAAGTCCGGCGGCTTTCAAACGCGCCGACCTAACTTCCCATTTACCGGCGACTACCTTCGGATTTGATGATGCCGAGTCGATGCTCTTTGCTGACATGGGCTCTTTGGAGTGGAGTGACCTTGAACCGCACAAGTGGAATTCCAGGTCGAACCGCTTACCATTGCATCAGTTCCTCTTCGATCCTCCCCTGATAACAAGCCGGGGAATTTCCGCGACGCTTCCCATTGACCTGAACGATCCAGATGGCGCCGAGCTTGATTTGGCCCAATGCAGGAGCGGAACGAAAGAGGTTCTAGCATGGGTATATACTGACGTCTCGCCCACTCGATTGGCCTCGAATACCTCGCGAGCTCCCTCAAGGAACAGCTCACGCACCGGAAGTCGGCAAAGCATCACGGATCATGGGATGATGATTTGCATCTGGCTCACCGTCTCCTTTAACAACCTTAACGACCTTGAAACTCCCCTAAGAGCGGTGCGCACTCCTGGGAAAGGTCCGGTATGTGTGCCGATGGTTTTCCTGCATCGCTTCCAGGCTCGGCACATGTATCTGCAATACGCCCCGGAGAAGCAAGTCCAAGAGACCCCGCGACGCCGAACCTCTCTAGGATACGAGCCGTCTGCAAGGTCTCTGAATATTGCGCTCAACGAATGTCCAAAATCAGCTTGGAGGATCAAGACCCTGTCTCACTACCCGCAAAAGTCCGTCTTTCAGCGTCCTACCGCCGAGACTCGTGATCCGAACACAGGTGATGTCATCCCCGGGAGGAACGGCGCCGTATGGAGCTCCCCGAAAGACAGCTTCACAGTCGTCACATCAAGCGGCAAAATAATCGAGGCCGCCGGAGCGTTACGACTGACTCTCCAACGTTCCGACACCGAAGAAACCGCCGACCAGTTCGTCGCCCTCTTTTCCCACCCCCATCCCCAGCGCCAGTTCTACTGCTACCTTGAGCCCGTCGAAGGGTCCGACCTGGAAGGGGAGGAGCAGCATTTTTGGTCATGGTTTCTTTCGAGGAGACGGCGGACGAGCAATGATATCCTGCCGCAGGCGACGGATCGGAGTTCTCTGGTTTTCGCGTCGGGGATGTCTGTGAGGGCGGCGATTAGGAAGCAGGGGGTTGGGCCGCTGGGGACGTTTATTCCGACGTTGACGTTGGGGGTGGTTAGTGATGGGCGGGCGTTGGCTGCTATGAATCAGCTTTTGTCGATTGTTAACTGAGGTTATGAAGATATGATTGATGGATGAATCTTATGTTATTTTAAACATGTATATATTGTACTGATTAATGAGATCTATCCTGATATCCAGCTTGCGGCACCAATGACTTCCGATCTCGGCCCATCCACTAACCAACGACCCGCTTCATAGGTTTTTTTCTCTTCGGAGGAGCACGAAGGTCTCTTGACCTTTTTCTCGCCACAAAACTCAGCTGTCGTGCCACACTATCTAGATAAGACAAGCCAGCTCTAGAGAGGGATGGGAAGGAGTAAGGGAGAGTGGAAAAAAAGAAACGAGGCCCATTTCGAACAGCAAACGTTCAGAGGACAGGTGGCCAACTTGGGCGAACTCCGGACCCTAGACTAGGAACGCATGAGCGTGACGATCTTTCACTCCCACGGCCCGGGCTTTGGGGGGGGGGCGGTTGGATAAGAGAGAGAACCCCAAGTTGTCAGATCCGAGCCTGGAATCACATGTAGACTGGCATCCAATGCCACAGAACTCCTCGCCGCCAAAACGGAAAAACCCCAGCCGACTGCGGTAACTCGTGGTGCAGTGATTCGTTGCACTACATTCCTGAGCAAAGGCGGTGGTGACAAGGGAGAGGAGGAGGGGCAACAGGAGTTGGATGTTGGAAAGAAGTGGCGAACAGCTCGCGGCTCGCCTGCCACCCGAGCTAAAGGTCATGACCTACCCTGTTTCCAGATTAAGCTCCAGCCACTTTTAGATTATAACAAGGCGATGAGAAGCCATTACATACAACGTAAAACGGGGATGTTGAGATTGAGAAGCTTGAGCTAGGCTCATATGGCACGTGACAAACCAGGCAAGGAGCCTCATCTCTTGGCAGCGTCTAAATGTGATGCCTTCATTTCGTTTCGAGCTCTCGAATTCCCTCAAACGCCGTGAAAAATGAACTTCTGAGGTAATCAGATCCTAACCCCATCATGGTGCGGTTCAGTGTCCGAATACAATGTTCTTCCTCTCAGTCCTTCTACCTTACACCGCTCTCGCATCTACCGTCGGCCTACCATTGCTCGGCCCGGAGACCTTGGATCTGGATGGCCGCCCCCTGAACACCAACTCAGTCGCAACCGACATACATCTAGACATGGCCCATCAGGTTCCAATTGAGCAAAGCCAAGCTCCTCTCGAGGAACGCCTTGAGTTTTTCCCGATCGTCATACCTGGCGAAGAAAACATGGACAAGGAGGCCGTCGAAGTACTCAAGTCCTTATTAAAACAAGCCGGCGAAGACAACCCGTCCCTCGAGGATTATGAACGGGCCTTCTTCCTCCATCGCGAGGATGTTTTCGGCCTCGCGGTGGCCTTGCCTAGCCTCCTGACTGAAGATCAGGGGTACTGGATTATGGGCCGCCCTCCCCCCAAGATTGTCAAGCAGGCCATCCACGACGAGTTTAATCTCAACTCTGTGGCCGAGGTGGTCAAGTACGTGGCTGAGAACATGGATGACCTGACGGACAGGCAGTTCCGTCTACTTATCCACGACTTTCATCCTATTGAAGACAATCCGTTTCAAACTGGCCGGACGAGCCTCGCCTCTCAATCTTCACCTTGTTGCTCTTCCACGGATGGGTTCGTCCGGGCCGCCAGGGAGAGCCTTCACGATATCGAAGGAACAGGCTCCCTCATTATGAAAGCTGCCCGAGTCTACTATGCCCCTGAAAGGTACAAGGCTCGGGAGAAGAAACACCAGCGGAGGTACGAGTTGGAGCATATGTCAGCCGAGGAGAAGCAGGTGTGGCGGCGTGAACAGGACGAGGAGAAGGCGGCGTGGGAAGCCGGCGCCGCTGCGAGGGAGGAAATGTTTGCCGAAATCGAGCGTTGGGGAGAGGCGTCGTCGAAGCTATCTGATAGCCAGCTCGCGGAGATGCGACGCCTACGGGAACTTGGACCAGAGGCTGTGCAGCGGAAGTACTTGAAGAGTTTAGGTTTCAGCGATGAGGCTATTGAATCGTATATGAACTCAGAAGATGTAGATGAGTAGAGGACGACGAGAGAGGAAGAAGAGCACTGTAAATCGGGGACATAGAATCTGGCTACGAGATAGGTGTTGGGCGTTTTTGATAGAAGCTCTTTCTATTTGTCTTCTCACTACGTTAACAACCAGCTTTGGGTCTCTACCAGCCTCCATTTTACGAGACGCATGGCGTTAAAAGACATTGGAGTCTCTGAATGATGGCAGGTAGAACATGGATAGTCACAACTAGTTAACATAACCCAGTCCCCTCAGCAACCTTCCGGTTTGACATAACTTCCGAAGCCAATTGCAACCCGATAATTCCTGAAACGACGACTGCATCAAGCCTCCAGCGGCTCTGTCGGGAACGGTATCCAGCCTTTAAGTCTTATATAGACCGAAATCGGCGCCGTCACTTCAAGCCCCGGCCGCTGTGAGAGCCGCCACGTCGATTCCCCGACATTCTCTGACCGAGGAGAAGCCAGAGTCACAGTAAATAAACACCGTTTGTAAGAAGGAAATGAAAAGAGGGCAAGGAGACTACACCCTTCTCATCCCGAGTTTCCACATCCCCTCGCTGGTCGCCGGTGTTGAGGCTCGAAAGACAATCCAGGACATTACATGTCTATAGAAAGCAAGCGGCAGTTACGCACTAGGTTGGGCAATGGAACGTTCGTTGTCTACATCAAGATATCTCTTGGGGGATTGAAGAACCCCTCATTCTTTTGCAAAGCTCTAACTACAAGGTAAAATTGCAGAGTGTGAACCCTCAAGCTTCACTTCCATTATTCGGGTTCGGCCCTCTGCACTCAAAACATCTACATCTTTTCTTCTACATCGAATTCTTTAATCTTCAATTACATTTTTCTCACCTTTCTTTATTCGCCGGCTCGGACGGAGGTCATAAGTCCGCCCTCATATACCGCCCGACAAGGTCCCGAGAGCGGTTTTCATTTACCCAGGAGCCAGGACAATAAGACCGGGCCTCCCCGCACTTACGATGCATCCCGCTCAACGACGCGTCCTGGTGGGTATGGAGACCGGGAATTATTAGATCCCGAGGTGGTGGCATGGAAGGAAAAACATATAAATGCACCCTTGACTGTCTCCTTTTACGGGAGCTCTAGAAATGTTTAGGTTTCTGCCAACTGCAACCAGGCATCTTTTCACCTTGGGACGCGAGTGTCTTGTCTTGAACAATGTTAGTCTCTTCAGTGCTTCTCGCCTCGCTAGCGGCAGGTCTAGCCCAAGCCAGCCCAGCACGTCGCCAGTCCTCCGACTTTGCCACAGCCACCGGGACGCAATTCACCATTGATGGAGAGACCGGGTACTTCGCTGGCAGCAACTCGTACTGGATTTCCTTCCTGACAAACAATGCCGACGTTGACCTAGTAATGGACCACTTCTCGAGCTCGGGACTAAAGATCTTCCGTATCTGGGGCTTCAACGACGTCAACTCCGAGAGCAACCAGGTCTGGTACCAGCTCCTCTCGGCCTCCGGCTCGCGCATCAACACGGGCGCCAACGGACTTCAGCGACTCGATGCCGTGGTCGCATCGGCCGAGAAGTACGGCGTCAAGCTTATCATCAACTTCGTCAACTACTGGGACGACTACGGCGGCATGAACGCCTACGTCAAGGCCTTCGGGGGCACCAAGGC
The DNA here is from genome assembly GCA_034774675.1 of Scedosporium minutisporum. Taxonomy (NCBI): domain Eukaryota; kingdom Fungi; phylum Ascomycota; class Sordariomycetes; order Microascales; family Microascaceae; genus Scedosporium; species Scedosporium minutisporum. Next base: position 10,763 of record SJVG01000899.1, read on the forward strand.
CGGCTGGTACACCAACGACAAAGCGCAGACGCAGTACCGCGCCTACATCGCGGCACTCGTTAGTCGGTACAAAGACTCGAAGGCCATCTTTGCATGGGAGCTCGCCAACGAACCGAGATGCCAGGGCTGCCAGACGGATGTCATCTACAATTGGGCCAAGTCCACTTCGGAATATGTCAAGTCGTTGGATCCTAACCATATGGTGACGCTGGGTGATGAGGGGTTCGGTATTGCGGGTGGTACGAGCTATCCGTTCCAGTTTTCGGAGGGTGTGGATTTTGCAAAGAACCTTGCCATTGAGACGCTTGATTTTGGTACCTTCCACATGTACCCCGAGTCCTGTGAGTAGCCCTCCTCTCCTCTTCGAAGACGTCTTTCGAAAGCATTTCGTGCCGAGAAGCTTAACTAACGATTCTTCAGGGAGCGTGGACTCGACCAACTTTCCCATTGAGTGGATTAAGGCTCATGGAGCTGCTTGCGTGGCCGCAGGGAAGCCGTGCCTCTTGGAGGAGTGTAAGTTTCTTCGTCTATCATCACCTTGGAAGTTCACGGTTTTGGGGCTAACTGTAGCAGACGGCATGACGACGAACCATTGCGGCACCGAGGCGCCATGGCAAAAGGCCTCGCGGACGACGGAAGGAATGGCTGGCGATCAGTTCTGGCAGTGGGGCGACCAGCTGAGCTCTGGCCAGACGCATAACGATGGACATACGATTTACTACAACAGCGCGGACTTTAAGTGTTTGGTGACGGATCATGTTGCTGCCATCAAGAGCGGCAATTAGGAATGAGAAATAGAGTGGTAGATTTATTTCACTTGGTGTAATTTTCTAACTACGAATATGCTCCCGTAGGGTAAATCTTGGCTTGTGTAATAAGTGAACGAGGCCGATGTTGGTGAAGCGCTGATCGAGATGCTGACCGAGAAGAAAATCTACTTCGCAGGTGCACCAGTATTTTTACAATCTTCATTCAATGTTCCTTGCAAGTTCGTTCAGTATGGAATCATCATGCAACCCACCAATGCGCTCCCCCTGTACCTCGGTGCGACCTCAGCTCACAACGTTCCCTTTTACCCCGGCCCGGAGCGGAGCAGGTCCCTCCGCGACGCCAACTACCGAAAGCGGACCCACTCCACCCGCGAAAGTCGGGGGAAGACCTCAAAACGGGTTGACCCATTTGGAGCATTGGTTTTTGCTCGTCGCTCTCTTTGATGCTTGGGACAGCTCCACCGAGCCGGGGAATCCTATTTGCTCGAAAATGATCTGTGCAGTAAATTCCCTGGTGCAAGTGGATATTCCGAGGATTTTTCTTTTGGTCGCTTTTAGATTGGGGTAGTGTCATGGAGGCTGAAAACGGGAGGGGAGGATGGGAATTTGATGCTTAGTATGTAATATATATGAGTCTGGGGTGACCTGCTTTGGTTTTGGAGATTTGATCTGGTGTTGATGGGGATTACAGCTTAGTTTTTTATGTCGTAGGAAACAGTTGCTTCTTCTTTTCTGAATAGACCACAGAATGATGCTGGGATCGACGAGGATAGTCTCGGCGCTTGCCTTGTTCGGGGCAGTTCTTGGGCAGGGGAATCCCGTTAAGATCATGGCACTCGGTGATTCCATCACAGGAAGCCCCGTAAGTTTGTCTTCTTTATTCTCCATGTTCTTCTCTCCTTGCTCAGTTTCGATATTAACATCCATCGCCAAGGGCTGCTGGCGCGCCATCCTCTGGCAACACCTCCAAGCCGCCTCCATAACAAACACAGACTTCGTCGGCACCCTCCCGGGCCAAGGGTGCGGCTTCACGTACGACGGCGAGAACGAAGGCCACGGCGGGTATCTCGCGACCAACATCGCCAGCCAGGGGCTGCTCAAGGGGTGGCTGCAGAGCACGAAGCCGGATGTGGTTATGGTGCATCTAGGGACGAATGACGTGTGGAATAATAAGTCGCCTGAGGAGATTATCGGGTCTTTTGAGAGCTTGCTCGGGGATATGAGGGAGAACAATCCTGCGATGAAAGTCCTTGTATGTTTTTGCTTCTCTCGAGCCACCCGTTTCTCTTTTCTTTTCCTATGTCTCGTATTGGGTGAATTTGGGGTATTGGTTAGTACTGATAACAGGGGAGCAAAAACAGTTCGCCCAAATCATCCCCATGGCACCCTCCAACTGCCCGCAATGCGGCTCCCGCGTCGAGGCTCTCAATGCCGCCGTGGCGGAGTGGGTTCCCACGGTCTCGACAGAGGAGAGTCCGGTTTCGGTCGTGGATTGCTGGACTGGGTTCGACACGGTGAAGATGACGGGAGACGGCGTGCATCCTAATGCGGTAGGCAACGAGGCGTTGGCGGAGAGTTGGTTTGAGCCTTTGGCGGAGGTGATTCGGAGTTTTGCGTAGGTTGGCGTGTCGGTGAGTTGATGCGTTGTCTCCAATGTCAAACATAAAGTATCTAGTATCAAAGTGTCAAATGTGAAAATAGTAGACGAATATCAATATGGGTAATTCGGTTGGTGATGTTTCCTCCCCAAGAAATGAGGAAGGAGGAAGGAAGGAGCCTCGTCAGCATCGCGCCTTCCCATCTTCCCAACCCCATCTTCAAGCCCAGAGTATACCTTGTATACCAAATCTGGAGTCAGGATTTCCAACACCAGCAGGGAAACCGGCACGTCTTGGGAGTCACTCGACAAGTACGCTTGAACTCCTGGGTGGCTAATAGTACCGCTGGGTTCGAAACGCAGAGCGGAATAGAACAACTTTTTTTTTTTTGCGTCCTTTCCTTTTTATTTTAACATCGTCCACTTTTCGTCCCTTTTTATTTATTTTCTTTTATTTTATATCATTTTATATTATTTTTCCCAATTTAATTTCTATTTCTCTTAAGTTCTATTCTTCTCCTCTACTTACCTGTTAATGGTTTAAGATCTAGATATCGATTGTCTAATTCCCCCGATTGATACATGATCCCTGTTTCTCGCTTATCGGTGTCGTCACGGGCTAGCTGTAGTGGCGCCTTCCTTTTTCTGCGACAGGTACTGGGCACTGCCGCCCCTACTCTGCCAGGAACAGCTCATTTGAGCCAATCATATCGTCAATGGACCAGGCAGGTCGAGCTCCGGTGCAAGACAAAAGGTACCTTTCTACCTTTGTACCCCGATTCCCTCTTGGTGCATTCGCATTCGTGCTTGGCTTCGCCATCTGCCTGGATCAATCCGGAGTCATACTTCGTCCTTTCTCTCCTCTCTCCTTCTCTCTCTATTCTCCCGACATCTTCACCTCGCTTTACCTGTCCCTGTCCTTTTCCAATTAACTTCCCTGCCCTCATCGGAGCCCGCGTTTCTTGTCCCAACCACCCACATGCATTCATCCTCGCTCACCATGCAAACCCCATCCGCATCAACCTTCTCCCTCCGCCTCCATCACCCGGACGACCGCCCCGAAACTCCACCGGCGCCCCTCTCCGCCGCGACCAAAGCCTTCATCATCTCCGGCATCGACAAGCGCACCGGCGCCGACCGCATTGTCTGCGAGTCCTGCTTCGAGCAGCTCGACGAGGCCCAGCGGACGAATCTGAGGGCCGCCCCCTGGTCCGAGGGATGTCTGCTCTGCGAGGTCAAGGAGGATAAGCCCGAGGCGTATACGCGGCCTTTTTGCGATTTCCTGACGGAGAATCCGACGGTTTTTCATGCTGTTGCATATTTCAAGGAGAAGCTGAGCGCTGCTGGTTTTGAAGAGGTTGGTTGGAAACCCCCCTTGTGTGTGTGTCGCCTGGCCAGGAACTCAATTGACGGCATTTCAATGCGATTTAGCTCCCCGCGAGAGATCAATGGCTCGGTCAGATCAGACCAGGCGGAAAGTACTGGGTTACGAGGAATGGAAGCTCCCTCATCGCTTTTACCGTCGGTCGCGCTTACGTTCCGGGCTCCGGCGTCGCCATGATTGCAGGACACATCGATGCCTTGACGGCGAGGCTAAAGCCTATCAGCAAGAAGCCCAACAAGGCCGGATACGTCCAGCTTGGCGTTTCCCCGTATGCTGGAGCATTGAACCACACGTGGTGGGATCGTGATCTCGGCATTGGTGGCAGGGTCATTGTCAAGGATGCGGAGACGGGCAAGACGTCTATCAAGCTTGTGAAGCTCGACTGGCCTAGTACGTTTCTCGACTAACGCCTCTTCTCCTATGAATTCTCCTATTCGCCCAGGTATGGTAACTAACGCCGTCAGTTGCTCGCGTGCCCACCCTCGCTCCCCACTTCGGCGCCGGCATGATGGGCCAAAACAACAAAGAAACCCAAGCCGTCCCCATCATCGGCCTCGAAGACCGCAACCCCACCTCCGACACCCCCGAAAC
>SJVG01000089.1:0-68715 GCA_034774675.1 Scedosporium minutisporum
CCACAGGCCTCGCCGCGCCACCCCCTAACGCCCCGGCACCCGTCGCAGTCTTCTTCACGGGATTCTTAGGCGGTGGCAACAACGCGTTAAACCCGCTAAACGCACCGCCACCCGTCCGCGCCCTCTTCGCGGGCGGCTGTTCCGGGAGCGAGGAGGAGGCTGGTTCGGCGCTGGGGAGGTTGACACGGATCTTGCCCGGTTCGGATCGGTCGATTAGTTTTTGGAAGGGTTTCTTTTGTTTGGTGGTTGTCGTCGCGGGAGGTTTGGGGGCTGGTGGGGGAGAGGTGTCGGAGTCGGAGTCGGAGGCGTAGTCTACTAGGGCCATTTTTGATAATGGAGATGGGGTTGTTTGCTTGGATGGGAGAGGAATTTGTGAGGTTGCAGGCAAATTATGTGGTGATGTTTGATGACGATTAATCGCCTGAAGAGCGACGCCCATATACTTTTCTTGTGGCGATGACGTCTGATTAGTCAGCGGCTAGATCTTGACCACACTCTTGCTGAATATCGCGAGCATGGATTTTCGAAGAGAAGAACAAAAGAAAAGAGAGCGGGGGTGAAATATGGTATTTCTTTTAGTTATATAGTACCAAGATATTGAAACATATTAATACTGACAGCAACATTACATACAACAGAAGAAGCAAGAACTTGGTGGCCAGTGGTCAACTACCAGAACTCGCGCTGCAAAGCCTCTGGAAGATCTGGCAGACGTCGGATAGGTTGATCAACGGGAAACAATGGCAGGGATACAATAGTGGCTTCCAACGGAATGGAAACGAGGAAGGGCATTTTGATATGGGTGAGGCCCGACAAGGCTATATCTCCCCGACCGGCGCGACCCACGATGACCCATGAGTGATCCGAGGTGATCTACGAAGGGCTTGGAAGGAAAACTATATAACCGATGACTTCCATCATGTATTCCTTTTTGGCTTCCAAGATTCTTTAGTAGTCAATTCAAGTCACTACACTTGAATACGCACTTCTCACCTTATATTATGAAACTCGACTGCCTCGCTTACTGGTTGGTTACTGGTTGGGAGGTGGTCGAGAACCTGCTTGGCCTTTTATCAACTATCAGGCTAATACCTAGCTACAGTATCGCAGCTCCTCAATAGTGACCCAATATCCGACACATTACACTGAACGGCCACTAGCATACTCTAGGAGGCAACGTAGCTGAGAGAACCGAGTGCTAATGGACTCCAACTTGACTGTTTAGTTTGTGCAACAATATTCCATTCCACCGAAGGCCTGGTCGATAAGTTAGATATACGCTGGAGTTTCAACGTCCAGCGGCAACCTCTCAGGAATTCAACAAAGTTTAAGGACACGTCGTGAAGAATCATCAGCCTACGTAGCTTAGGAGCCCACGGTTCAAAGAGAAGGAAAACAATCAATTCCCTCGTAGACTATTTATATCCGTCCCTATACCCTGGCTCCTCCCTAACACCGAGACCATGCATCATGAAAGAAAACCAGATTCGAAAGATCAAACATGTACGGATCCATATATAACGCCGCAATGCCCTCTTCCCTTCCTAAACTATCTCACGCCTCGTCCCCCCCTACTCCTCCCTCTCCTTGCGCTTCCCCTTCACATCCTCAGCCTTGGCGGGGCCAGGATAGCCGATTCCCTTCGTCATAGGAACAAACTCCCATCCCTCAATCTGGGGAGTAGGCTTCCACTCAACCTCCCCCCTCTCATACAACGCCAACCAAACGGCATCGGCGTTAATCACATCCAACACCTCCTTGACATCCGGGCGCTTATGGACTAGATCCACCAAGAGCTCCAGAATATCATCGAACATGTCATCCGGGATGCTAACGTGTCCGACAATCGCCACGAGCAGATCGACGGCGGCATCCCACAACTTGACCGCCAGGGCGTAGCTGCCCAAACCGCCGCTAATCTCGAGCTGTGTGGCTGCATCCTCAGGCGAGTCCTTCTTCGGCTCGAGGACCTTGCCGTCGCCGAGAGGGACAAGAATGGTCGTGTCAGAGCTATCGATGGTGGTGATGAGACGGCCGGTGCCAGTCCCCTTCCTACCCGTTGATTTGGACGCTTGGTCTTTTGCGTTAAGGCACCACTTGTGCATGCCATTCTTCCATTCGGTTTTGTATCGCGAGGTCAAAAAGTCTCCAGCATTGACGCACAGTGCGGAGAGAGTCTCGCACGCAGCAATCGTGACGAAGCCTTCGGAATCGTACAAGCGAGCCACAGTGACGGGCCATATCTCATTGACCAGGGGCAAGAACGTGTCAGGATCCGAAGACAGGGCAGAGGCCGCAGTTGCAACAAGTCCAAGGAGCTGCTTGCGCAGGGTAGGGCTCGGGAACGTAAGGTAATGTTGCGCGAGCTTGGCAATGCGGTTAAGAATCGTGTAGGCAGGGCTCTTCTCTTTCTTGACCTCTTCCTCGGCGTTACCATCCTGAACGGCCTCGTCACTGCCGGCTTCCTTATTGTCTTGTCGCGGGGGGCTGCCCTCCTCTGGTTGCTCACTGTCGTCCAGAAGCTCCGTGATTCGGCGGCCAGTCTCCTCCTTTCCAAGCTCAGCCCACGGCATCTTCGGATGGCCCTCCTTGATCTGCTCGTCAATCTTCCTGTCTTCCTCTTCTCGCCGTTGCCTCTTTAGCTCCCGCTCCTCGATTTCTTTCTGCACTTCTTCCGTAGTAATTTGAGGGACGCATTTCTTTCGGTGATCCACGCGGGACAATTCTTCGTCTTCGAGGAGGAGGAGAGTCTCGGCTTTGGCTCCCTGGTCAACGATTTCCTTGAGCGCAGAAAAAAGGCCTTCGACGAGGGCAGGATAGCCGTGGTAGTTATCCAGAGCGGCGAAGATGTCATCGACCAGGTCATCGAGATAAGGTATGACCTTGGGTCCGGAAAGGCGCGTCGTCATGATCAAGACGTTGATCATTGCTGGAGAAAAATTCATAGAACGGAGGTGGAAACCCAAGTCGCCAACCACGTAGTCCCCATTTGAAACTATCAGGTCGGACATGTCCTCGTAGCCACAGTGCAATACGAGGGAGTTAAGCGTAATAAGAGCATTACGGCGAACCTGGGGGTGTTCATGGCCGAGAAGACTGGTGATGGGGAAGAGGACATTCACGAACTCGCGAAAAAATTCCTCTCCGGTTCGGCGAGCAGTGTACTCGACGATCTCAAGGGCCAGAGCTAGGGTCTTCCAATCGAAGCCCTTTGAGAAAGCCCCCGAGAGCAAGTACACGCAATGCTCATACAGCTCTTGGAGTACCTTGTCTGGGCGGACGATATCATAGGTCTTGTCATCATGCGGAGCTAGCCACATATTGAGATCTTCGGAACTATCAAGCGCAGACTGCAACAGCTTGAACGTGAGCCAGGCGCAAGAGAAGTCGCTAGAGCGACGATTCCATTCCAAATCTTGATAAATCTCGTCAGCCACCTTGCTTCTATCCCAGTAATCGCCCAGTCTTCCGATGAGTGTTATGATCATCTCTCGAGTCTCCCGTTGGCTTTCATGTGCCAGGGCGATGGGCTGGAAGAGTTGGCTGTTCTCGCCGTTCTTTCGCTGTGCGATCAGAGTCTTCGTCGTGTTTTCGATGGCATCAATATCCTCGTTGTCCAGGAGAACGGCTCGGGATGAACTGGCTGCGCTACCTTCGCTCTCGAGAATATTGTAAAGGGCATCTACAATCAGACCATTTAGGTAAGCTGATGTTTGGCAAGCGCTGTCTAGCGCCGTCTGGGCATTCGTCAGAAAGCTTATCGAGCGCTTCTGTCTCGCCTCGTCGCCTTGCAGCGCGAGATCCGGAAGGCCCTCCAACCACTCAATGGCAGATGACTTGATCTGCTCGGCGATTTCGGGATAGATATCGGCAAGGGATGCAAGACATGGCAACGCCCTTCCGAGCGATGACGAGAATCTCCCTCTCCCCTTGACCACTATCGCTGTCTCCACGAGCATAGGACGGCAATTTTCAAGTGAATGAAGGCAGTCACCCACCGTCACCAGGCAGAATTCTTCAAGGGCGTCACGAACGTCTTTCGAATCGTTGTTACGGAGCTTCAAAACAGTTGCCATGACGATTTTCATTTGCTCCTTTGTGTGACTGAGCCATTCGGGAGTGTAAGGTTCCTCTCGAGAGCCCTGTTTACCACTCTTCTCGAATCTCTTAACCCTGAGTGAGACCTCCATATCAGACATGACGCGACGAACGATGGTTTCGAGCGTAAGGATGCCTTGGGTCAAGACACGTGTTTTGTGGGTAGCAGGCTTGGAGAGGAGTTTCAAGAGAGAAGATGCGACTCCAGGAAGGAACCTTGCTAGCTCCGTAACATCTTTAATCGCCCGGATAACAGCCTGAAGTGTGGCAAGTGCCTCGATCTGAATTTCGGCCGACACTTCACTCAAGGTAAAGTCCAGCACAACAGGCAAAGTGGTGTTCACTTTGCGCATGATGTCAGGCGAGTTGTAAATGGACGCAAACAATGCGTTTTGTCTAGACGTCTCGAACAGCGCTCGTAGAGCCCTGAGGACCTCGAGCACGGTTTCCTCCGGAATGTCGGGCTTTTTCTCCGACCCAGGCACTCCAGCAATGATGATGGTAAAGAAGAAGAGGAGCTGTGGGAACAGGTCTTGGAAACTTTTTAAGCTCCATCCCTTGGAGATGAGGAGGGCAGCAACTTTTATCGCGCGTTCGACGACCGGAAAGGAGAACTTGTCTTTTTGGGCAAAGATCTGAGAAATGGGCCAGAAGACATAGTCGGACAACGCATCATTCAGAATATCTGAATTGGCTGCCTCAACATTCGAGTTAATGGTAGCCAAAAGCTTATCGAGACAAGTGGAGATCTCTTTGTTTCCTGCGGCGCCAGTGGGTGGCTTTGCGACGAGTCCGGCGAGACTGACGCAGATGGGTTTGAGCTACCAAAGGAGTCAGTTTAGGAAGAATAGAGACATCCGGATTTGAGAGCCATAAGGGGTATACAAACCTGACGAAAGAGTTCATTCCTAGCAGTCTTCACCACGTCATCTTGCGACTGCAGCAGCGAATTCAGATCGTTGGTCTCCATGTTTGACAGTGATGCTGACCTGCTTCACTCATCCTTGATGCTGCCTAAGGTACAAGGTTGTAGCAGACACTCTGTAGAAGAGTGCACACTGAGATGAGAATTTGATGAGTATAAAGAGAGAAAGGATTACAGTATAGTGATAGAAAGTGATGAGATTTGAAGATGCTGATGATGGGGTTGAAAGGTTTGTGCTTTGATGGTTTGGAGATGAGCTTAGGATGAAATTGCAGGTAGCACAGAGCTTGAAGCTGAGAGCTTGGATTCTTTGTAGGTGGGAACTTGAGACATTGGCACTGTGTCGGCAATGGACTGGACTGCTGGCAGCCAGCAGCTGGCAGCTGAACAGAGCCTGGCTCACTTCAGGGGAAGGTGGGGGTAGGCCCTGGGCTCTGGGAATTAGGGGGATTTCAGTGGTTCCATCAGGGTGGATCCCTCTAAATCATGATTAACAATTTTGACAATGACGTGGGCGGGGTTGCTATTTCAAGAGTGGAAGGAGCGAATCGGAGCCGGAGCCTCTCCGAAGACGAAGACGAATGGTCTGTCTCCCTTGGCATCAATGTCGGATGAGGATTTGGATTCAAATTTTCGTCTGTACGGTATATCTCGGCTGCAGAAGAATTGTGTGGTATTTTAAGTGTATTACGGAAAGGGAAAGTGAATGCTTGAGTATAAATACATCTACACCGGACCCTCTCGGCCTGCTCGTCCCACTAACACAGCAACAGAGAGCTCCAACACTCGAGGTCCGATATCGTCTGCTTTCCGAGCAAGCTACTTGAACACAAAAGGACCTTGCTTGCTGCCATTCGCAACTGATTTTCTTACCATCTTGGATTTTTCATCTATACTTCCTGACCACAGACACTATGGCTACTTCTCTTCCCGCCCCCTTCCTCACCCGAGTCCACTACTATGAGTCTCCTACCCGCTACACATGCGCCTACGAAACCGGCGTTGACGGCGCTCCCAATGCCCTCGTCGTCATTGGAGGTCTAAGTGATGGGCCTCACACCATCCCAGCCCTCGTCAAGATAGCTCCCCGTCTCGACCCTGCCAATGGAGGTCCCAACTACTCCATCTTTGAAATTCGCATGCGGAGCTCATACGTCGGTTATGGCACATCCAGCCTTGCAGAGGATGTAGTCCACATTGCAGCCCTTGTGAAATATCTGCGAAGCATTGGCAAGAAAAAGATTGTTCTCTGCGGTCATTCAACCGGCACCCAGGTAGGCATCATCACACCACTCTCTAGCCGCCTCGCTTGAGCGCTCTCACTTACCAATGAGTAGGATATTATGGAATACGTCAACTCCGGCAAACAAACCGGCGAGCCTGTCGACGGATTCGTTCTCCAAGGGCCCGTCTCAGACCGTCAATCCCTTGAGCTCCTGCGTTCTATGTTCCCAGACTATGATTTCGACGATACTCTCGCCTGCGCTAAGCAGTTCATTGCCGAGGGTAGGAAGGATGACTGCCTTCCACGCTCGAAAGTCCCGCCCATCTTTGGCTTCGATCCCATCTCTGCTTATCGCTACCATTCACTGGCTACAAAGGGGTATGTATAGAGAAGACTTTTTTCTACCACCCATGTATTAATGTACGAAGTACCCTCTACCCTGAAGTGGAAACTAACACTATGTAGCGGCGATGATGACTATTTCTCCACTGACCTAGACGACGATTTCGTGAAGAGGGTTTGGTCCAGCTTCAAGAAGCCGTTCCTTGTTCTTCACTCTGCTGAGGATGAATTCGTCCCCCCATCTGTAGATAAGGCAGCTCTTGTTGAGAAGTGGAGGAAAGTGAGCACACACATGAGTCCCCTGTCCGGAGTCCTACCTAGAGCCAACCATACTCTGGACTCTGATGAGGCGCAGAAAGGATTCGGAGATAAACTGGTTGAGTTCCTTTCTACTATTTAGGTTAGCGTTTGTAGAAATATGAGTATGTTTAAGCCGGTTTTTTCACTGTCGGAGGTGAGGGAGATGTTGGACTTGGAAGTAGAATCATAAGCAGTTCCCGAATACGAAGTGTTTTGCCCAAGCTAGATTGCATTTTGACTCACGAGAAAATGACTCCTATTAACATATTGACGTTAATATTCAGGAGGATCGTAAGTGTAGCGCCGCTTATACCTTTGGAGCGTGGGTAGGTTTGGAGCACATCGACGTTCAGTATCAATTGATTGTTCTGCCTGCTCCCGAGTACGAATGCGGCGAGCAGAGGGCCCTATCACAGACCAGCACTCGAAACCCAGCCTCGAAATTTTGAAGGAAAGAATATCATAAAAGATATTTTAGGACGGAAAAAGATAACTCATCGAGCATATCCATTCTACGCTACAGTTAATAATGCAGGGACGGCAGGGTGTTGTGAAATGTGACGTCAAAGAAATCATCCTCATCTGGGGAATGTGGGTTTGCAATATTGAGAAAGCAGAAAGCAGGCTGGCGCCCGCCTATGAGTAACCAGCATCGATATCATGAGGGTTTGCAGGCGAATCCGGGATCTGAAACATCAATGCCAGTTATGACTCCACGCACGACTCTGCTACCAACAGTCCCTCAAGCCCCCCGGTTCGGTCCAACGAGTAGGCTTTGCCAACATTCAGACTGTCTAGGTGATCCCCCAAAATTCTGTCCACACGGGTTGACCACCAGACGTCCGTAATATATGGACAGATGGCTCAATCGTAAGCATGTTCAGAACGTGCATCCTGATTCTCACTATTCTCTCATGGCTATGAAGTGCCGCGCAGAATCAGTAAACGCCAAGAGCACCTCTAGGCAGTCATCTAAGCCTCGATCCTAACCAACATGATATCCGTTGGTTCCAGTGCCATGTTAGTCCAGGGATATGCGTGTGAGAGGCACGTATGAGGAGAACACGGGACGGCTCCCCAACACAGCCCGGTTCACGGTTGAATAAAATGTAGAGCAAAATAACTTCGTAGGATCTGCTGTGGCCATGTTATTTTTCTATGATACCTTCCTGGAATCGTAGGAGGCATGCCGTGAAATCGGGTCTCTCGAATCTATCCATAGTTCGACGGGTATGCTTTTCTCAGTCTTGTACCTCCTCCCCATCAGCCTTGCCATCGTCTTCGTGGCATCGCAAGATTGCCATGCAAATATCCAAGTCGACCTCGCTCTTCCGGGCATAGAGACCCACGACTCATCGGGCTTGTTCCCCACGACGTTTGCAATTAGAAATGTCCACAGGGTATTGCCGATGAGACCATCGCAATGGGGATTTATAGAGTGCCCGGAAAAGAGCGGATACCCAAACATATACCCAATTGGCTCTGGAGATGCACAATTCGAAAAATCGGCCTATCCACCGACCGCCCTCTTCATTCTCGCCACGACGGGGAGCAGCGTGATCAGTGGTGGAATGCAATCCAGAGGCCACTGGGCTATGCCCGCGGGAAATTGCAGCGAGCCCGACACCCCCGATGAATGGTTTTCCGAAGAGCGGATACTTCGCGTCTGTGCTGCCCTGGACGGCAGGGTTCTTGACATCGCGGAGGCCACAAGAAGTACTATTCGTCTAGCGGCCAAGGCCATGGATGAGATGTACTGGGAGCGGCAGTTATATGGCGCCTTGAACGAAACCGGCTCCCATACGAATACCCGGTGCGGTGAGATGGGAAAACCTGCCGATGACGTGGAGCTAAACAGATCACAGGCCATCCGCTTGGCGACACTAGGTCCAGAGGCGGCATGGCAGGAGATGATCAGTAACTATCCTCGAGTTGCGATGAGAGGGGAGGAAAACAGCAGTTTGATAGCGCTTGCTGTGGGTGTTTTCCTAACTGTTGTTCTGCTTTAACGGGATTTCGGATGGGCACGATGGATATTAGATACCCTTTTATTTTGTTCCGGTTTTTGGTGCGATAAACTGTCATGTATGGTTCAGCGGAGTGGATCGCTCAATATGACCATCTTAGAGTTGACAAGCCGTTCGAAAGAGGTCAAGCTCTCCCCTTTCTACACGCTCGCTCGCATGCCTAACTTTTCGAGGGATATCCTTGATGGCCCGGCACTGTCATGATCCCGAAATGTCCATATGTCCGCCCGAAAGCTTGGGCCTCGAAGACCCGCTAGATACCGACAAACTCCGGTCTGGGCCGTCTTTGCCAACTACCGTTGACCCCTCCTCTCTCAGCTCTCATTGCTTGATCTGATTAGGTTCAAATTGCCCCGCTATAACCTAAACTATGATTAATATTCACCAACACGAGAGGGGTGCTTTCAATCTCGGTGAACCTGGAATTCTTTGAAGACTGACTGTAATGGTTTAGCATTGAGTAGACGCAAGGAATCTCAAACGACTGAAGATAACCTCTTGCCATGTTACTCCTCTCCCCGCTCTTCTTGGCAGGCGCATCCGCCTTCCTGGCTGCGGCATACCTCCTCCGCCGCTTGTTCTCCCCGCTTGCAAAGGTGCCTGGACCGAAGATAACGCTCTTCACGTCGGCTATTCTCAAATGGAACGAGCTGAATGCCAATAGACGAGGGTATATTCATGACCTTCATGTGCAATATGGCCCGGTCGTGAGAATTGGCCCGAACGAGGTATCGTTCTCGTCTCCGGAGGCGGTGAGGGAAATATACTGCTCCGGTGGCAGTGGCTACGATAAAACCGAATTCTATGATCTTTTCAAATTATACGGAAGAAGGTAGGTAGTTTCTGGCTCCCCTGCGGAAGTTGAAATGGGCATTTGCTGACATCCTGCAGGACCATGTTCACGACTCTGGGGAAAACCGATGTGAGAAAGCACTCTCAAGTTTCTGATTCCCAATTCCCTCCAAACTTCTCAGTGCTGACGAGCCGTGACATATAGCATGCGAAACGCAGGAGAATCCTCGCCGATCGCTATGCAAACAGCAACGTTATGCGCCCGGTATCGATGTCGGGTATCCAAGAACGCGCGAGGTCCTTTGTCAAACTCTGTGAAGAATCGGTTGGGCGTAGCCTCGATATCTTTGTAAGTGAAATAAATTGTTCTCCCTTCTGCCCCCTCTAGTATGTTCCCATGGCTCATCCTTTGTCCATTCAGATGTGTAAGAATGATCCTCTCCATTTCACCCTGGCAGTGTTTTAACTGTAAAGGGGAGTCTAGGCTTGCATTCATATGCTTGTGACTGCGTGACGCATCACCTCTTCCACCCATATGGAACGGATTGTCTCAAAGACAAAGCAGACGCCGAGATGATGCATCAAGTGGCGTCAGACGATAGCTTGCAAAGTGCGTACAAACCCAGACTATCCCAGTTCTCAGTCCGTGTGATCTCAGCGAGGAGGTACAAGTGAAGCTAATAGACGTTCTCTTGTCGTTAGACCGGTTGATCCAGTTCTACAGCCCATCGGCACACAAACTTGTGGGGAAAGTTTTGTACTTTTTCGCCAAACCGCGAGAGACTCCGTTGGCAGACGAGTTTGTGCTGAAGGCGAGTAAACAAACTGACCCGGCAAGCTTCACACTGTTGAAGAGGATGCTAGAAAAGTCCGAGCTCGAATCTATGGACATGGCTGCAGAGTGTCTTGACCACATGGCTGCGGGAATTGATACTACCGGCGACGCACTCTGCTTCCTGATGTGGGAGATATCCCAGCCCAAATCGTTCCACGTCCAGGAGAAGCTCCAGAAGGAACTCCTAGAGAAAGCTGGTGAACCGTTGGATAAGCTGCTTTACCTTGAAGCCGTGATATGGGAGGGACTACGATGCTTCCCTGCCATTCCCATGTCCCTCCCAAGATATGTCCCAGCTGGAGGCAGGATTATCGATGGATACATGTTCCCGGAACACACGATGGTTAGCGCCCAGGCGTATTCTATTCACCGACTTAATGAGGATGTATTTCCCCAGCCCGAAAAGTTCGATCCGGAGAGATGGCTCGATGCCAATGGCGATGCCGAGCGAAAGAGACTGCAATTTGCGTTTTCCACTGGAGGAAGAGGTTGCGTTGGGAAGCAGTTAAGTTCACCTCCGGTCTCGGACCCCGCTTCTCTGAAGTGATAACGCTAACGACTTTTGTGGCATCCGTAGTCTTGCGCTCCTTGAGATGAAAACGCTATTGAAGGAGGTGTATTCGCAGTACACAACCACGCCAGATCTGTCAGCGAAGAGTGCGGATATGGAAATGTCGGATCAACTGATATCAAGCCGGCCGGCTGGGCAGAGGTGTTCACTGAGATTTGAGCGAATCAAGGAGGTCACATAACGTTACTATGGGACGAGATTAGATGTATTTATGGGAGAAGAGGAGAAGAGAAGCCTGTTCGACGGCATCTAAAGGTCAGGGTCTAAATCACTTGCGATACCACACGGAAAGGAGAGCCCGGTGGCTCCTTCCAGCTCTGGTTCGTACTTTGACCATCTCGCAACTGCCTTGGAAAGAACCGTTCGAGTCATGGAAAAAAAAATGAAGCTGTTGCAGTCGAGCGAAACTGACAGTAAGCCCCGAGTGCCATCAATGGTTCCCCCACGTTTGTGAGAATCGCTCAAGTGAGGTGGTCATGGCAGAGTCAACGGAGTCACAACTTCCTCTTACAGCCTACTAGAACGTGACAGCATGGGGGCTGTGACGGCGTAATATATCAGTGCCGTAAGTTCCGTGGCACGAAAGGGAAAGGAGGCTGAGGAATGTGTGGCTAGGGAAGGGCGTCGCGATGCGATGACTCCGGTATCTCCGGTTCGAGGAGGGACATTGCGGAAATCCGCAGCGAAGGGATCAATCTTTCCCAAGCTTCAACAGGGCCTGACGAAAAGGGTCAATTGATGGAAAGAAGGCACAAGGACGACAGAGATGTAGAGTCAATGTATCTGTACATTGTCCCACGCGAGCATGCGAAACTCCAAACCTCCAAAAAGCACGTGTTAGGTAACTGGTTCGTTCAGGTTGGGCAGTGCGGGGATCGAGGGTGAACATTGAACGGAACAATGACGGAGAACGAGATGACGGAGTGTCCTCTTCCATCAATATTATATTCTGATTTTAAAATCAAAAATCAAAAATCTATGAGACTCACAGTGTTAGAGAAACTGACTGATGAACCAATATATCTTTCATCTAACATTGTGCAACAACATCTTGCCACCGATTCCAGTCAGGGCGAGGACAATGGAGCGTAAACTTAACCAATGTCTTACTTTACGGGAGGAGGAGGAGAGGGAGATTGGGACATGATTGCGTATTTGAAGCTCCCACAACTTGTGATGCAATGCATTGTGCCTTGACGTCTGAAGTTGGGGCTTGGTTATGCCCTCCCTGAGAAGTAATGGTGTGGTGAGGAGGCACTTGGCTTGGGATCACCCAAATCTATCAAGTAACAGAAAAGTCACTGTACTTGTCCACCACTCTTCTTCGTCCGTACTTCGCCCGTGTACACTACATCAACCAGTATGGGGCCACTAGCAAATTCTTGCTAGTCGACACTTTCTCTCTGTCTTGCTCATGCTTCTCGTCGCATCGTGTACTTTTGGACAGTAGTGTATAGAGAGTAGTGTACTGTACTTCGTACCTGTCCTGATTTAGTGGATTAGTGTACACTACCGCCAGTGGGGTTTGCCTGAAATACTCCGCAGAAAAAAAATTCCACGCGCACCTTTTGCCTTCCTTCCCTCTCACCCCAACCCAACCTTTTTCCGCCTTATTTATTTCCTGTCAACTCCCACACTTTTACTCTTTCTCCACCTTCTAAATTTTCATCCAAAAAAATTCTCTTGCGATCTTCATCCAAGAACATCGCCTGCCAGTTTCGATCTCTTCCCTGTTTGTTCGTCGACCTCTCCGAGACACGCTTTCATTGAGCGCCGATACAACCCCCTAACTCTTGAGAAAAACTCCATTCCGAATCTGTACGCCGCCTCTAACAAGACCTCGACTACCAACACAAAGCCCGTCGGCTTCACCTCCATCGTCGGCTCTGCCATCAACCTAGCACATACTCTGGTGCCCTAATATTCGTGTCGATCGGATACTGATATTCATTGTCCGCGAAATCACTCGCCGCCGATTCATCCCTGCGCCATCGTCGCAAACCACCTACACAATACACGGGTCTAGTTCGAAAGCCTACAGAGTTTATGTATCAGCACGACAAGATTCCTGTCTTTCGACGCCGTTCCATCACCAGACTGCGACATCCTCGCATATCAAGAAAGCCTAGTAGTCCTGACAAATCCGTCGGTTGAAGCCTGCTCCAACAGAGTTCATGCCTACCCACCAGAACAAGCCCTTTCTCATTTACCCTATGATCATCTCTATTCTTGTTGAGCCCTAAACTCCGCTCTTCTCAACTCAAGTCATCCATTCCGACCCTCGCGTCTAGCTCTTCACTCTCTCGAGACTTCTTCATGTCACCTTTATCGTCACTCTAGCTCCAGTGACTCCAACTGCTGCCGACTTCTTCAGCCCGCCGAACCTGCCAACGTCATTCGTGCCTTCACATCTGACTGACCGCCGAGTCTTTCTGTCTATCTGCCAAGCAGTCCCATCTTCTATTACAGGAACCAAATCCTCCAACAAACAAACACCGCAATCATGTCTCTCATCAACGTCCGTCGCGATGTTAGCGATGCTTTCTATCGCTACAAGATGGAACGGCTCCAGACTAAGATTGAAGGCAAAGGTAATGGCATCAAGACCGTTATTGTCAACCTGAGCAGCGTCGCCCAGTCGCTCTCCCGACCTGGTTCTTATCTTATCAAGTACTTCGGCTTCGAGCTTGGCGCCCAAACCAACATCGATCCCCCCGACGATCGATGGATCATCAACGGTGCCCACGAAGCCAGCAAGCTGCAGGACCATCTCGACGGATTCATCTCCAAGTTCGTCCTGTGCAAGAAGTGCAAGAACCCCGAGACCGATGTAGTCATCAAGGATGACCGCATCCTTCTTGACTGCAAGGCCTGCGGTCAGCGGAGCGACGTCGACCTTCGACTCAAGCTCAGTGGTTTCATTTTGAAGAACCAGCCTAAGAAGTCCAAGAAGGACAAGGCTGAGCGAAAGGCTGCCCGGAAGGCTAAGCAGCAGCAGCTTCAGCAGCAGCAAAACGGCAACGGCCACCAAGAGAACGGCCATCATGGCAGCGGTGCCGAGGATGTGTCTGATGGATCCGGAAGCGGTGACAAGACCCCCTCTCCCGCTGCCGAGGCCGGCAGTGACGATGAATTCGAGAAAGTGAAGGCGGATGCCTTCGAAGCAGCCGAAGAGGCCGAGTCCAAGGATGACGAGTGGGCTGTCGACATGAGCGAAGCCGCCGTTAAGGCTCGCCAGGCTTCGCTGCCTGACGAATTCAAACAGAAGCTCTCGTTCGGTGCAGACGAAGACGAAGATGGCGAGGGTGGCGGCAATAGCGTGTACGACCAGTTGGGAACCTGGGTCCAGGGCCAGATTGCCGAAAAGGGCAGCGCCGACGCTGTCGACTCGGTTGACATCTACGTCAAGACCAAGGAGCTCGGTATCGAGACCAAGCACCGGACTATTCTCGTTCTGGTCCAGACCATTTTCGACACGGATAAGATCTGCGCCCAGATTCCCAACCGTGCCCCTATGCTCAAGAGACTGGTCACTTCCGAGCGACACGAGCGCGCTCTGCTCGGAGGCACCGAGCGCTTTATTGGACTCAACGGCAAGGACCATCCCGACCTGTATCAGCAAGTCGTCAAGATCTTGCAGCTCTACTACCACTTCGACCTCATCAGCGAGGAGGTCGTCACCAAGTGGGGCACCAAGGCAAGCAAGAAGTACATCGACTTGGCCACCTCCAAGAAGGTTCGCAAGGCTGCCGAGCCCTTCCTCACCTGGCTTGCCGAGGCCGAGGAGGAGGATTCGGATGATGAGTAGTTCCGTTTCCGACCAGGAGCAACCGTCCACATAGACTGTTCGCCTATAAACCGGCGTTTCTGTGAGGATGGCTCCTCCGATTACTTTCTCTTAAGCGGATCTCCCTTTCGGCTCTATTTTTTTTATTCTTTTTTTTCTGATCTTAACCACGTTCCGTGTACTCCGTTGGTTATTACTGACCGGTCACCAAACAAATGGGAAGAAAAGCTGGTACATGTTTTTACGCATTGGGAGAAAGGATCGGAGGGCTACAGAAAATTTCCATAGTTTACTTGCTCTCATCGCCTCTCACTGATCAATATTGTTAGTCTGTACACTTAAATTTCGCAATATCTACGACCTTGACTGCTCCCGTCTAGATTTGTTCTCCCACTACACCTGAAGTACGTAGATTACAATTTTGTTGTACCATAGTACCTTTGTATGGAGTACCGATATGTTGGAATCATGTCACGCAAACGTTTTCACTCGGTCAGAAACATGGAATATCGAATGACAATTTGAATTGTAATTTTAAACTCGACTAGCCACGAAGGTCTCTCTAGCATGATTGTAGGAACTAACAGGTTCCTAATCATGGAGAAACCGCCAGGAGATATAAAACCACTCCTGATTGTAACAACTCTTGTAACAACTCGCATCAAAAGAAGAGACTCTGGTCTCAGGGAAAGACTGAATGTATTCCCGACTGTCCACTTCTGATCTGCCACCTCATGTACACGGGGTTAGACTTTAACGAGAGACTTGTGTGTAGAGAGTCGCAGAGGTGTAAAAAGGAAGAAAAGGACAACCTGAAGAGCCAAATCCACTGAAATGGAGTTGCAGAACGAGGGTTCGCCATGACCCCTCTGAAGAATGAACATATTCCCACAGCTAATATCGACATTAACCTTTTCTTTTTTTCTTTTTTTTTTGTGATTTCTTTGGGAAGGACGAGTATATTTAACGGGTGATTCCATCGAGGGATGGCGGGTCGCAAGGGATGGATGTCGAAATAAACTCGAAAGTTGATGGACAAGGAAGGTTGTGCATGATCGCTTGGAGACGGGATCAAGCGACAAACCGTCGTCCTCAACCATGATGAGAAGAATTCGCCGATAGCTCGACGGATATAACATGTTTCGAAAACTTCCAGGTCGGAGTTGTATCTGAAGATTGGACACTTGGTCGGATTTGAACGAGAGGCGGTGTGTCGAGTAGCCCAAAGACGGGCAGAAGGAAAGGAGGAACAGATGATAGGGATGTTGCAGGTAACCTGGCCGAGATCAAGCACCTAAACGCCGCCCTCGATCTTTCCAGAATGAATAAAAGGCCGATTGCCTCCTGTGCCTGGTATCATGAATTCCAAATGCCGAACGCCAATATTTCGAATGGACACATGTGGCCGGATGTTAACGAGAGACGATGAGCGTCGAAAGAACTGCAAAGCTGTAGACCGGAACCAGAATAAAAGAACGAAATCGCAAAAGTAATCATTGGCAAACTCAGATGCCAAAAAGTCCAGTCGGTGACTGGAACGGGAAACCAACCAACGTTTACCACTGCTCACCACCATCCTGCGACTGAGGCAAATTCTGCGCAGCGGTATGATCAGCCCACCTCACATTGTGGGTTTCAGTCATGGGCGTATCATCCCACGATCCAGGCATGGTGCCCGACGTTTCGCGCCTATCGCCGTGTCCACGACTCTTGCACTTGCTACCGGAACTGGCAGGCGTCCACTCTGGGGTGCTGTAGATGTTGTTTTCTAGGGGTGGACTTCCGTATCGAGTGGACGAACGCTGACCCTTGTCGCTCCAACCGTCGTAGCCGGATGCGTTGTTCCAGATGTTCTGGGAGCCGGAACCGCTGTGCTTGCTGCCGGAGGCGTTGTCCCATCCCGAGTTGCTACGTGTGTTCCAGTCATCTATGCTACTCTGTGTGTTCCGATTGTCTCTGCTGGTGTTGGAACTATTCCAGTTTGTAGACGTGGCATTGTTGCGGGTAGACCAGTCGTCTTTGGCATCGGTGGTACTGTCGTTCCAGCCACGGGAAGTTCTCTTATCCCGGCCGGAATGGGAGGTGTCGTTATCCCAGCCATGAGAGGTTCTGTGACGTCGGTCCGAATGGGAAGTATTGTTATCCCAACCGCCGGAGGTCTTGCTAGCCCGACCTGAATGGGAAGTGTTATCCCAACCACCACCAGAGTTCTTGTTATCCCAACCTGATTGAGAAGCATTGTTATCCCAGCCACCAGAGGTCTTGTTATCCCAGCCCGAGTGGGAAGCGTTGTCAGCGTTCCAGCTGTCGTTGGCGTTATCAGTAGGCCACCGTTGAGACTTATGGGAGTCAGATCCCTTCTTCGAGCCCCAACCGGATTGGTTGCCATTGCCGGTTCCTACACTGGATTTGGGAGGGGGAACGTCGCCCCACACGGGCGAGGCGCCGCCTCTATCCTTGTTGGAACCGTTCCACTGGTTGGACTGTTGATCGATTCCCCAAAGATCCTGAGAGCCGTCGTCTCGCTGTTTGTCGTAATTGTACTTGTGTGACTTTTGGGGTCGGGGCTGCTGCTGATGTCCTTTGTGGTACCCATGGGGGTATGGCGGTCCGTGAGGCTGTCCACGAGGGTAGGGACCAGGTCGGGGGTACGAATTCACGCGAGGACCTCGAGGGGAAGGAGGCTGCTCTGGATGGGGACGGAAGCCGTGGTAGTACGGGTTATTCAGAGGGTGAGGAACACCGATCGACACCTTCCGCAGTGAAGGGTCTCGACGGGGATAGAGCTTGCCAGTGGGATTTCCATAAGCAGGACCATGGTACACGCGGACAATATTGTTCTGATCGTCGACGAAAGCATTGGGACGAGGATCCTCTGGACCCTCGACGGTGTGCTCGACTTGCATCACTTCGGCTTGGACGGGCCTGATCAAGTTGGGTCGGCGTAGGCTTGGACCGTCCATGGGCTCAGGGTACTTCATCCTGACTGGTGCACCACGGGTCGCAGCAGTCGAGCTGGCGTCGACAGGAATGTTGGGTCGATAATCAGAAGTTTGGTCGACCTGAGCCGACTTCTTCTTCCTCTTTTTGCCCTTCTTCTTGCGGGGCTTCTTATTATGCTTGCGCTCCCAGTCACTCTCCTTGTCGGAGCTCGACGAATCCGAATCGTGCTCGACGACGACCTTTCGTCGATGGCGAGAGCGGGAAGGTGACGGCGAACGTGACTTTGATCGATGTCGAGTTCGCTCCCGACTTCGGCTTTGCTCGCGGCTTCGGCTTCGCTTGGACGACTTTAGCTTGGACGATGACTCTTGGACCTTTTCCTCATCCTCGGGATCGGGGGAGTCAGAAGAATCCGAGAGGTCGGAGGGAGATTCGGAAGATGAGGTAAAAATGACCTTCTTCTTCTTCTTGCCCTTTCTCTTCTTCCTTTTAACAGGGCTTGAAGGAGGCGAATAAACAGGCTCACTCTCGCTGTCGCTGTCGCTGTCTCCAGAAGAAGAAGATGTCGACGTTGAACGACTGCGTCGGCGCTTCAGCTTTCGAGCCTGTCGCGTCTTCTTGGGCGAACGAGAATCAGACTGCGAGTCGCTCTCATCTCCAGAATACACAGCGACGCTTCCATGGAACGAAACGGTTGAAGCAGTTGAGCCCGTCTCGTCAGCAGAGTCAGAAGACTCATCTTCGTCACGAGAAACAACACGCCGAACCCATTCGTATCGAGTGGGACTCGACGCATATCGGGTGGGACTAGTAGAAAAACGCGTGCCCTTTTTCATGGCTGACTTCAACGGCTGTTCAAACCTGACCTTCTTAACGCTGGGTGAGGAGTCGGAATCGTCGCTTTGAAGCTTGGCCGTGTCTGGGGCCTTGGAACTGGAACCAGTTCGGGGATAGGTGACAGTTACGGAGTCGGTCTCGGACTCGTCGTCGGTGTTCACTTCGAGTTTGACGACGTTCCTTTTGGTAGACTCTGGAGGGGTGGAGGCGGCGGGTTCTGCGTCTTCACGCTCCAGCTGCTTGGCCTCGTCGCGGAGACGCTTCTGCTCGGCCTTGCGGATGGCATTGTCGATGGTTGTTCCAGCGGCCCACTCGCAGAAGAACGAGGGCTTGAAACTGGAGAAACCCGGCCCTTTACGGACCATCGTTTCGATTCTTTCGCGTACTGCTGATGGATCGATGGAAATGAGATGGAAAAAGGGTTGGTTTTGATGATTTTGATGATGTTTGTGTGATAGTGTTTGAAGGGATGAGGAGAAGAGGAAGAAACTGGGAAGCCATGCTGGCTTTTGTGCTCTGAGAAAACTCTGGTCAGAGCCAGGCGACTAAGCGATGATGAAGCTGCATCTGGAAGCTTGCGATGGCAGACTGGTTGGTGAGGTGGGTGGCTTGTGGTCGTGATGGAAGTTGCAGTCTTGTGAGTTGAGGCAAGTCAAGAAGGAGCTGACGATCTTGGTAGAGGGAGCATGTGCCACCATCCATAGAGGCCTTGGTAGACTATTTCCTTTGGCAAATAAAATTTCAAAGGCTTTGTGAGAGTATTCCCTTAATTTCAGTTCATTGAAGGATGCTGTTCAATATCGGGGAGGGAATGATTCAGATATCAAGACCTCTCCTTGAAACTCACGATGCTTCCATTCTACCTAGGCTCCAGAGCTTCAGAGACAAAGCCAGCCTCAGAACTAACAAGAAAACCATGCCCACCAACCAAAATGCCAAACACAGGGCTGCCTCCTCCAAAAACATGTTGTATAGATGCATCTCATAGCTTTACAGTGGAAAGAACAGGAATAATAGAAAAGGAAAGAAAACAAAATGAAAATAGATCCTCCGCCAGCTCTAGAGCAACCACAACAAGAAACAATAAGAAACAATAAGAAGAAGCCAACATCTCGAAACACAATCACAACTTGGCCATGATCTCCTTCTCCTCAGCTGCCCACCTCTCATTGATCTTCCCATTCTGCCAGTACTCCCAAGCACCCTTTGCAGCAGCAAGAGGAGGACAAGCCAGCAAGAGCCACGTCCACCAGCTCGGATTCGCCTTCTCCAGCTCCTTGATAGCCTCGTCGATGCTCTTCTGCAAGTCCTCCTTCGTTCCATCGTTTAAGACCACGATTCCCCGCCCCGGGCCCCTCGCAATGCATCTCTTCGCCTTGAGCCTCACATCCCCCTGGCTTCGCACCCGGTTCTCCGCGTCCTCCCTCGTAAGATGCTTATCCCTGTCCATCAGCCTCTGCATCTGGATCTCCGGGTCCGAAACCGCAACGACCATGACGACGCCGCAAAGCTTATCCATCCCGGACTCGAAAAGTAGCGGCACGTCCAGAATAACAGCCCAATGACCCTTCACATACGCCGCCAGAATCGCCTTGTACGTCTCCGTCCGTACGGCGGGGTGCACGATGCCGTTCAGCACGCCGCGATCCTTCTTCCGCTCTTCGCTATCGCCGAACACCCTCCTACCCAGCGCGGGCCTGTTCAGCGGCCTCCCCTTCCCGTCGGGTCCCTTCTCCGGCATTGTCTCCGACGCGGGCACGAGCAGCTCCGGCGTCGTGGGGCCGAAGTACTTGACGATGGCTTCGTAGCCCTTCGTGCCGGGCTCGACGACCCTGCGCGCTAGCACATCTGCGTCAATGATGGGGATGGAGTAGGGCGGTGCTCCGAGGATGGAGGATACTGTGGATTTGCCGGTCGCGATGGACCCTGTGAGACCGATGAAGAGCATGTTTGGTGTTTTGGGAGGGGGTCTTGTCTTCACTTGTTCGTTCGAGCTAGACTTTGGGTGGGATTTTGAGTGGCAGAGATTTGAAAAGAGATCCTCGTAAAATTAGATTCGCTTTTGCTTTCTCCTTTTTTTAAAAAATTTTTTTTATCCTTCTTCTTTCCTTATTTCAATACTTCGTATTACCTCGTAAATAAATAGAAACAGGACATGAACTCAATTGAATCCCTTCCGAAAGTGTCACGTCATTGCCTTAAATGCAGCTTGGGGAGGACAAACCAGGCAATTACAGGCTAGGAGCATTGCACGTGTTACAGGAATTGCTTGTGTGATTCTCCCCGCGAAGTTTTGCTTTTATCGGAATTAACTTCTTACTGAGGACCGCTGAAATACCTCGGCATAATCCTTGACGACAACAAAAGATGCCGGCAGTGGCAAATCGGGACGGGGACGGGGAAAGCGATAGGGTCAGTGATACGCTACGGATACGATACGGCTAGTGGGTGGGACCATGGAGCGGATAGAAACACTTAAAACTGTCATAACTAGATGTGGTACGAGCAGTTGATCTCAGCCCAGTGATCGAGAACCCGTCCACCAAGATGGGCAGCTAGATGCCTCTAATCTATCTAGGACAGATGAGGGATATTCCTCCCTAGTGCTCATCCGTTTGGGGTTTCCACATAGTTCATAACGTTTCATAAAAACTCTCGATTCCCTTTTCATCATACATTCATTCCTTATACCGCGTACCGAAATATGGTAGGGTTCAAAAAAGGAAGAGAAAAAATTCCCAAATCAAAACTCATCGGGTCGAACGCGACCGCTTCGGGGGGCCCGGTGGCCTCAAACTACATATTCCACGTAGGTTAGTTACTGTGCGAGATAGCTAGCTGTAAACTTCGATGGATGTCAGACACATACCTTTCTCTAGCTCAATGATGATGTTCACCGTCGAAACACTTAGTGCTTGTCGATCTCGGAAACCGTGAAGCGATGTGTGAACAAGATATCGAAAAAGGAAGAGAATCTAGTTTCGAATGCGGATGGCGTAGAACATTCCATCGGCGGTAATGTACCAGCGGATGTCCCTGCGCAACTTGTTGATGGCGAAGCGGGAACGAAGGGTCCAGCTACCATCAAGCTCACGGCAGTAGTACATGCGGTTAGGATCCTCATCGGCGGGCTGGAAGTCCTCCGCCTCGTAATGGGCATATCGCATGGGGCTATAGTTGCCGCAGCCGAAGCCGGGGCCACCACCAGGCATGCCGACGCCGAACGGGCCGTTGACATAAGGGGGAACACCGCCCATGCCGCCTCCGCCCTGGTAAGGGGTGAGGGGGGGGACCGGAGCTACGCGGCCAAGAGGGACCGAATGATGGTGGGCATAGAGGCCGCTGGGGAGGAGATCAGGCTGGGGAGCGGCTGAGGGACCAGCTCCGACCTGGACCGGGATAGTGATAGGGACGGTAAAAGAAGGCGTCAAACCACCCTGGGCACCGGGGTGGAGGGTAACCTTGAGTAAAGAACAGGACGTTAGCACAGTGTCTGGAGAAAACGTGAAAAAAACCTGAAAGCAGAAAATGGAAGGAGCAATGCATCAGAAAAAAGACCGGAGGGTCACGTCAAGAGGCATCAGATGAAGCTAAAGCGTCATCAATTGCCCGTATGAAAAGGGAAAGAAAACGGGGAAAAACAATGAAGAAGAACTTGCATTTACTCCCTGAGCCGCTTGGGCAGGGACAGATCGGAGGAAGGGCTGTCCCAAACCAGGCTGGTGCATCTGGGTGTAAACGCCGCCCGGGTAGACACCCTGACCATTGGGGGCGAGGTGGAAAGGACGAGATCCAGCGTAGGACTCAGCACTGGCCTCGTCACGTCGGAGGTAGAGGTTAGGCAGAGCCGCGAGAGTGATCTCGGGCGTGCGAGGGGGGTACTCGGGGTACTGGAAGCGAACGCGAGGCATTTCGAACGAGAAATGAATGTAACCGTCGGGAGAGGTATCAGGGATGCCTGAAGGCGAATTGCTGTTGCGGTCACGGTTGGTGTTGTTGTTGCTGTGATAGGGACGGTTTTGGTTTTGGTTTTGGTTTCGGTTGTGGGAAGGACCAGCGGAAGAAGATGATTCACCAGCGCGGTGGGTTTCGCGTTGGCCGTGGCGACGAGGAGAACGGAAGGATGGACCGGGACTGCGCACGAAGATCCATCCAGCCGTGAAGCGTATGTCGCCATGGGGCTGGTTGGATGTGTGCAGCACCGGGTCCTCCCACTCCTCGTCGGAGGCGCTTTCCTCCGAATCGGACGAGACCGAGCTGGGCGCGCTAGGCGGCACAAAGGGATTTCTGGGTCGTGATCCGCCCTCCCCAAAGTTGGGAGGGCGGCCGGTGCCAGGGCGACTCCCAGCCGGACTTCCAGCTGGGCTGGGGACCTGCTCGCCGTCCACATCGGCATTGGCGTCCGCATCGGAGTCGATCAACTAGACTCGTCCGAGCGGAATGCCATAGTCGGGCGATCCCTCTTCGTCTCGATTCTCGGGCATGGCTTGTCGCGGTGTTTGGGCTTTTCTTCTCCGAGTCCAATTCCTGTATTGGTGGTACTGGGGTTTTTGGAGGCGAACAAAGGTGGAAGAGGAAGAAAGATTTGGGGACATGGTGAAATTTTCTTGCCTTTTGGGGATATTATGCTTTTGAGATGAAAAGGGACGCTCTCGTGATTGTAGTGAAGCCTTTTTGAAGCTATCATGATGATGATCGATCAAGCGAGGGGAGTGTGAAGTGGAAATTGATGACTCAACAGAACAGAAGTATGTGAGACTTGAGTCTTGCCCTACTGGGGCGCCCCTGCCTTCAACTTTGAAGAGCCTTTGAAGAAACAAGAACAAGAAACAGAACCAACGAAACGGAAACGTCAAAGGAATAAGGAAATCAAAGTAGAGTACCTAAAGAAACGTCCAACCTACCTGGGGATAACCAACCGGGATCGGGACTCGAAGCCTCCTCCTTCTCTCGCGTCGCAGGCCGCAGGAGGCCAGCAAGCCGTCAAAGAGGCCCATGGTATATAGCTTTTTCGGGAATAAACAACAGTGATCGAACTAGACGTATCGACAGATTGCTATGAGCAGGAATTAAACAATGGAATCGTAGTAGAGGATGACGTTATTTAAGGATAAAAGGGGAAGTCAATATTGAAGGATGAATGTGGAAGTTGTTCGATTACGCGAAGCATGAAACACGAAGATACAGCAGGAGATGAAAGACCCAAACACGAAACTTGAGGAAGGAGGACTCTGGAGGGTTGGGGGTTATAACTTGTGTCTGATTGAAAGCTACCAAAACTGCCCGGGGAATGAACTCATGATAACGATAACCCTGAACGAGACCTCGAGAACGCGTCGATGCTTCTAGAGGCCTCAGTCTCTAAAGCAACAGATATGTCCATCCCTGCTACTATCGAGATGGGGTATGCCTTGCCACTTCGATAGGCGACTTGCCCTCCAATACCGCGAGGAGGTCAAACGAAAATGAGTCAAATGGGGACTGGGTATGCATCAGAAAACAGAGAGTGCGCATGCTTGTCGGGATCTCTTCCACGACCAACCTTCCAACGGCATTGTAGCTAGAAACACTGGGGCCAGACTACAAACCACTGCCCTGGCCGGCATTTCCACCGACGAGGTTGGGCTGGTATTTTCGCAGTAAAAGGTCGCGGATAAGATCGGATGCCTGCGAGGCATATAGGCCAAATCGGTAGGCATCGAGCTCAGTGGCCTGCGTAATTTAACAATGTACCCGTTAGCTGCAACAAATCCAAACAGACATAGCCTGGAAGAGAGTTAAGACAAGAGGGCAAGAAACGAACTTACTCGAACCAAGACAAGTGTGTGGCCCCGTAGGTAGATCTTGATCATGTGGTGGCGATACTCCACAGGCCGATTCAGAGGCCAAAAGTGCTTGCGCGCGAGCTGGTCGAGGGGCTCATCGTCCTCAATATACGAGTACATCCATTGATTCTCGGCTGGATACAGGTGGACTAGAGCTCTTTGCTTCATATCCGACAGGGTCTGGATGGCAGGCTCTGGGAGGGGAGCCTCGAGAGCCGCGCCAGCATCTAGCAACAAGTTGTAGAGATGCTCGTGATGTCCGTCAAGTTCGAGCCTGGAGCGAGGGGGGTTATGGTGTTCATTCAGATGATCCAGGAAATCCTCGTAACTTGTATCATGAGGCGAGAAGGAGTCATCTACCACCTTTGCGAATGGAGGACTAATCGCGTACCCGTGAATTGCCATCATGCTAGGCTCACTGGAGAGGATTTTGAAGTGGAAATCAAGAAAGCCATGCCCGAGGAGATCGGTATGATCTGGCGCCCAGATGAGCTGATCCGTCATGATCATCAAAATCTATGGCAACGAATTCGATTAGCTCCGAGATAGAAGGGCTTTTTGGGGATGCTCCTCACCATGTATTTCAGCTCAGTAAGGTTGATTTCCGTCGGCTCCGAGTATCCGAGCTGAACGGTGGAACTGATAATACCATTGACCATTGATACATTCTCCACCCGAGTCATTCGCTCCCGATAGAAAGCGATACTATCAAGAATGAAATTCTTGGGAATATCGAGTAGGGGGCCTGCACCGTCGTTTACCTGAATGATCGTGGCTTCGTTGAGGCGAGCCACAGCCTTTTGAACATAGTCGAAGCAGGGCGCGGAGACCAGGTTCGCAATGGCGGGCGGGATGGGCTCTGCATTCAAGAGAGCATCACGACGACGCACGACCTCCTTGCCATATGCGGTGTTTAGGTGTCCCACCAGCTGCGCTTTGTCGATCGGAAGGATATCCTCGCCCCTCAATTTCAGGAATAAGGGAATGAAAATCCTCTCGCGTCGGTGAGTGCGAACTACGCCGATATAACCAATGCGCTGCTCGAGACGAGCGGACACCATTCCGTTCACGGTCAGATGCACCGCGGGCGCATCGTTATACTGCTCAGCCAAGAACTACTCTGCTAAGTAGAATAACATAGCGCGAAACTCGTCGGTGACATGCTGGACGAGAGTCTGGTAGTAGAGCACTTCATCGTCCCCAAATTCCGGGAGGGGTTTCACCTTGACACCAGGGAGAGACCTGTTGGTAGTCGATCCAGTAGGCACAGGGTGAGGATTAGGGGGAGTCACTCCTAGTCGAGGTTCCCATGGTTAGCATATCCCATGTTTCCTCAGGTGCGGAGAATAATAATGGATAGGCCAAGTATGAACAGAGGGCTTACCTTGGAGGGCCCTGAGAATGTCACGCCTGTATCGCTGGAAGACCTCGTCCTCCACCTCAATGATGTCGTTGACGAAATCCATCGTTTTTGCAATACGCTAGAGTGCGGTAGAGAAAACTGTCACTCACAGGTTGATTAGGATTGGCTCGACGGACCCGCGTGCTGGGTTGAAGGGGAGGATGTACCACGCGGAACCTCAATAGAGAGGATGCTAGTTTAGGGAACAATGTGATGCCAAGTAGGCGTGAAGGGTATATATCTATGAGAGAGATATACGCAGAGGATAAAGCTCGACTCGGCTAACCAGGCTGCGCAAAAGCCTGTGAGTGGAACTCAACCAAAATCTGGGGAAATGCGTCGGAGTTGAGAATCGAGGATCTGAGAAACAGATGTCGAAGAAGCGCGGGAGAAAAACAAAACAAGATTTGGGGACATGGTGGAGGTTTTTATACATAGGGCAAGGGGAGCACGACATAATCACAGAAAGGATAAGGGTGCTTAAGGGTGTTGTGAGAGAGGATAGGAGAGTGTGAGGCTATCGTGGTGTGCGAAGACTGCAGACTAACATGAAGACTAAAACAGATAAACAATAGATCATGAATGGACAAAGGGGGGCAGAGAAAAGACATTAAAGACGACAAGGTGTTTCATGTTGCAATCTCTATTTTTTGTTCCATTAGTAGGTACGTGTTAGTGCCCGTACAGAGCCGCCCCCGGTAATTTTTAAACAGATCCTTCAACGCCCACAGCCTATGCGGTCTAAGATGATACACAACCCCAAGTAATGTACACGATGACGGGAGTAGAGAGGATAAGAGAGAATGTAACTGCTTGCCGAATGTCGGCGCAGTGTAGGCCGTATTCCAAGATGGGGGAGGTGCCGAAACGCACTCCGAGGTGAGGATAGAGTCACCCTTTTGCGCTTGGAACCGAGAAGTGTGCCGGGGGGAAAGCCATCAATATTGATGTATAAGATTGTACGCCGTGTTGCTTGGCTTCGATCACAGCGCTACTTCGGCCTTCTTCTCGTCTTCGGGAGAGAAGATTTCTCTCACGACCTAGGGTCATACAGTTAGTGACAACAGTTCAACCAAGCGAGTACGGGAGTGAATGCACTCAGTCAAGGAGTGAGGTGTAGACATACCGCCCAGCCGGCAGCGGCCGTACCGACGACAGCGCCAGAAACCAACATGGGCTTGATGCCCTTGGTGCTGCGGAACGCCATTCCGCTAAGGGCACCGGCAAGAACGACGTTCGCCGCATCATCCTTGCCCCGTAGATATCCGATGTAGGAGTTGATGAAGTTGTATCCAATCGCTATTACACCGCAAGAGTTTCCAAGGAAGGGGCCTCGTCGCGTGACAGCGTTAAGGACCGAGTTGAGCCGCAATTTGGGAGGCTGGCCGTGGGATCTCCTCAACCCTTCTTGCAGACCCCACGCGCCTCCTATTCCTAGCGCGGTTACGTATGTGACACCGGTACCGTAGCAAAGATCGTCGAAGAAACCTCGAGAAGGGACAACAGTGTGGCCCTCGGCAAGGGCAGTGTCATCCAACGAGAGGTACTCAATGGTATCCTTATCGAGACCGGCGAGAGGATGTAATGAGGAGGGGTCGGCAAAGGCGGATGGCTTGAGGAAAGCCTCGACACCTTGGCCTTCTGTAGGATCGAATGCCGCCGTCGTGGGATACGAGGGGGGTGGTGGAGGTGTGGTCTGGGATTGCGGCTTTGGCTGCGACTTGCGCCCCGTGAAGGTATCCCAGATCGAGGAGGACATGTTGACTGAGGTTATATTAGGGTATATTTCTTTGGTGGGGTCAATGGGTACCTCTTGTCCGTCGTCGGGATCCTGCGAGTGATGAGGGAGGAGCTCTGAAGCTTCAAATCTGCGTCGCGACGTGAGGTTCCCGGAGGCCGAAGGAAGGAAGGGAAAAAAAAGTTCTTTTCAGCGAGTTGTACCGATAAACTTCCGTCTCGGAACTGGCCCGTGCATAGCGCAGCTGGCAATGGAGTGTTCAGCAATTAAACAAATAGAGTGTTCCCGAACATTATTATGTAATCAACTTCAGCCCCACCACGATGCCAGCACCACAATATAAAAAAAATTCAATCCGCCTCGAGTCTTTGGGCTATTTTTTCTTCCTTTTCTCTCTCATCATCAGTTGGGTTGGTTCTCGACATCGTCAAATGTTGAGTTCCAATTTAACCTATGGGGGCTCCACTACGGTGGCTTGCTGAGGGTAGTCTTCGGGGATATTTATCTTTCGACAATAGAGTCTCCCTCCGTTCCCGGCCTCCTCGAGAAAACGCCATGTGAACACTCTTCCTATTCAGCCATTGACGTCTGGTCTTCCCAGGTTCTTGACTGTGGGGTGGTCTCAACATTATGCGCAAATTCCCCTTTTCTGGTCGCGTCGAGCGCCTCTTGCGCCCGGCTCCACGATGGGAGAAAGAAGGGCCTGGCGCGCTTTCAGAACTCGAGAACCTGGGGCTTTGGACAAGAGAAGGAATGCCACTGACAAGGTCGGAGATGCGTGTCGCTGATAACTGCATGCTCTGGCATACTAGCTAGTTGAAAGGCGGACAGGCAAGCGCACTGATGCATGTGTCTAAACACGAGAAGGCGTAAAATCTGCACAGCAACCCGAAGTGTCAGCACTTGGTCTTGTTGGGTGCGTTTCCAATATCTGGCGTCTTAAGGTCCAAAGAGGGGCAAAGAATGGCCCAACTAAATTATCGAGGTCGTAGACACGTATATCCCGTTGCAACTACCAGCTACTTCTGTTGGCTCGGGGAAGTGCTTTCGCAAGTCCTAGGCCATTTTTCCTCGCCTCCCTGGAGAAAGAAGCTCGAGCTTAAGCCTCCCGGTCTAAATACTACACGCAGCTTGGGCGGAGCTTCTGCTGGAGGCCCGCTCGATGTCAAATGACATTTTCCAACCTCCCCTTGTCTCCGCTTTTCATTTCTTCTTCGCTGTTATAGGCATCGTGCGATTAAGGGGCTTTCCGAAGGCGGAGAGAAAGTCTAGACTGCCAGAATTGTTTCCAGCTGGTGACACGTTCTTTCTGCAATAACCAAAGCCTTCCGTTAGCCCTGTTTCGCCCATATCATCCCGATTCGATGGCCTGATCTCCCGGATCGCTAGGTGCTGGAGCTGCGTGAAGAAGTCCTGAATAGCTTTAGTACTACCGCCCTGTGCACGATCAAAATCAAGGGCCTTACCTCGGAGAGTCTTGACTGCTGGATTTCGGTGTAGAAAGCCCGGTAGCCAGTGTTTGCCAAGTGGGCGAGTATCGCCGTTTCGACTTGCAATACGTGAAGCAAGGCTTCGAAGTTGGGCATGGGTAGCGGGGCATCCCAACGCGTCTTGCGCAAGGATCCAATCGACCAAAAGCTTCTCTTGAACCTTTGAGAGGCGTTGTTGGGGTTTGGTAGCCTCCCGATGGCTCTTTGAGTTGGCTTGGCGGCTCTGAAGTGTGGTGCGTGGTATACCGAAGCGGCGAGCTGTAGCGCGTAGCCCTTTTCCAGAAGAAAGCTCCAAGAGCGCTTTTTTCATGTCGTCTTCTGTGTATTTAGCCATGAAGATTTGATTAGACGAGCTATTGCTGAAAAAAGGGTTAAAAGACAGTTGTTTGGTGTGGTTTTGTATGTGGCCAATGTCGCTAGATGTGGTGGTTTTGGAACCAAATGAATCCGAATTGGGTGGTTGAAATTTGAGGGGGGGGACTTATCAATTGATGCCTTTCGCATCACCTTCGAAACCGCTTTACCTCGCAAATTGTCGATGCAACGCGCTTGGCGGCCACGACTCTATGAGATTCCACATGGCCAATCGCCACTGTTTCCGGCGGTAGTTCCGTTGTTCATGGTTCCGTAGCTATTCTCTAATCTTGGCGCGCCGGCCGTTCCTCGCCGCCCAGGCCTCACGGCGGAGAGATGTACATACTCCACAACCTCCGCTCCCGCCTCCGCCTCCTCCGATGGGCTACGAAAGGAGTCGCCTTGTAAACCACAAAAAGAAAGAAAGAAACGGAAAAGTGGAAAAAAGAAAAAAAAGAAAAAAAAAAGAAAAAAAAGAGGAGAGAGAGAGAAGAAGAAGAAGAGGAGGAAGAAGAAGAGACAGATGTTGTCAGTTTACACTCAGAGTATGGGGGATGGTCTAGGATGCTTATCCTCGCCGCGTAAACACGGAGGTAGAACAGGGCATTCAGGATTCCGCATATGTAACTTCTATGCCGTATAATCTTCACGTTCTTAGTATTCAAGCAGTATCTATAGCAGGCTAGCAGTCCTAAAGGAACTGCAGTCGTGTCCAAACATAGCAACAAATTCAAGGCCATGGCAAGATAAGTCACCAATATCTCTGCTTGCCGTTCAGTTCCATCAGAACCAGGGATACCCGTCGATGAAAACTTACCAATTAACGCAACTATTCGAAAAGCAAGGTTGGAGGTTCTTCGTCGGCCACCGAACACAGCCTGCCTTCGACTTGCCGCCGGAGAAATGACTCTCAGAGACATCAGTTGATCTGCTGCGCATATAAGGAAGGGCTATTGATTAATCTATTGACTAAGTCAACTCAGTACGCCAATGCTGAAATTTAGCAAAAAGAACATTGAACTGTAACAATCTAGAAATGACGCAGTCCCATATCCATCACCGATCCTCAATAATTGTACGTAATCTTAACCTCGTTCACTCATGGTTCGCATACCCATCACAGATGGCAGTTATCAGCCTGTTCGCGATAGCCGTATGCGGAGGGAGAAGTAGAGGGGAAGACTCCTTGTTCCCCGTGCCATTAGCCGTATGCACAGTGTCGAGACGAGTAGGCCTCTTGAGCGCCTGGCGAACTTCCTCCATCGGAATCCACTTCGCATCCTCCAGCTCGGGATCGTGGCCGAGGTGAATATCCTCGCCGTCAGGCAGCGCGGAAGCAACGGCGCCAATCATGAGACTGGCCGGGTACGGCCAAGGCTGACTGGAATGCAGAACCACTCTTCCAACCTTGACACCACTCTCCTCCCATACTTCGCGACGAACTCCTTCTTCAACAGACTCGCCAGGTTCCAAGAAACCGGCCAGGGTACTGTAGAAGCCGGGTGGCCAGCGCTTCTGGCGACCAAGAAGCATTCTCTTGCCGTCGGCGGACACAACGGCTGCAATCATGGTCGGGTCTGACCGAGGGAAACTAATGTTGGTGATACCGTTCCGCGTCGGGCAATCCTTTCGGGCTTGAGCAGTGCTGGTGCCGTTACGATCTGTGGGAGGGCAGACACGCTTGTAACCCCCATAGATGGGCATAGTAGAGCAACCGCACCCGGCGCAAAACTGGTTTCGCAGGTTCCAATCCACTATACCCCTCGCTTGTCCGTACATGGCCGCTGTGTTGGAAGTTAGAATATGGAATCAAAGAATGGCAAAGTGTTAAAAGAAAAATGAAGAGAGAAGAAGAAACGTACCAAAGTGTGCATGGATGGTATTCTGCCTTGTTGCTCGTAGGAAAGTTGACCCATCTTGCGTGAACCTGTCGACCAGGGTCCGCGCGACGTCGGCAAATGAACCGCGCGGAGTGATATCGACGGCGAACCAGGGTCGGCCCCGGAAGATGCGATGTCGAAACTCGGACTCGGTGTCCTCCCAAATTCCAAGAAAGATGATGAGAGGCTTAGTCACCGTGGAGTCAAATGCATTCACCAGATCCTTCTCGGAAGAGCCAAACGGATCAGGTCCCGTAATGGGAAGAACATCGTCCCGACGAACGGCCTTGATGGTGGCCGAGTCATGAACAAGAGGTGCAAAGTCATCAAGGACCATGAACTGTGCATCGGCGGAGGCAAAGGCAGCAGAGAGAAAGCTGTGGTCCTCTCGGAGGAAAGAAACCCTATTGAGGGGGCTCCCGGAATAATAGTTTGTTAGTCCCGGGCCGAATTTCTTGGACAGCGTCGAGCCATCGTCATCGTGCACCCTGGCGAGTACAGGATGTTCAGGGAGGTCAGCCATTCCGGAATATCTACCGACTGTCTCGTCTTGGTATTAGGAGATGGAGACGGCAAGAGAAGTAGGAGATCTGGCGGTGAAGGCTAGGAGAGAGGAGAGAGAGATGGACACTAGAATTTCTAGTCTGGGTCTGAACTATAGACTTGCCCCACGAGTCAAATTCCGAACGAGCCCTTCGAGTCTAACAAAATGGAATCTTTATTTTAGAGTATATCCTTTTTGGACCTTGTGGAAATCGAGAAATGAAAGTGATTGTGCGAGGACGAGAGCGAGGAGGATCAGCGTCGGACTTTATGAGTCTTAGGGCAACCGGTCAGAAAGCGCTGGCTTGGAGGCAAGCCAAAGTGTCGGGGAGCAAGACGATATCGGCCGGGCCACGTCAAACAATAGCAGTGCCCAATGGAGTGTCGCTATCTGTGCTGTATGCCAAAGAGCTGTGAGGCCCGATCCAAATTTTGAGGTGTGGCGCTTGGCGTCCAGACGTTCAACGACGTTGTATAGATGCTGTTCTGTTCTGGGTATGACATGGCATACTGTCCCTGGATCCAGCGAGGCGTCTCGAAGCGGTAAATAACCCAACAATTCGCCTCGACTATTGCAGAGGGGTAATTTCTCTGCTCCTCTTCTAGCGCAATCATCTTTCGTCCCACGGCGGGCTCTTGATTAGAAACCCATCGGTTAGCAAATGACAGAAGCCGGAGGCTTCGGTCGGCACAAATACCGATTCTGTGTAGGGTTGTACCAAGATGTACAATTCGGGGCATGTAAAGTGGCCTGGATTTCATGGTAACCGCAAGTATTGGCTCGGATCGGAACTTCGGAATGATTCTCTCATCGACCATCAAGATTTCAAGTTATTAATACATCGGAGGAGAGACGACTCGAGTTGCGCTTGGGCGAGGTCGCCTCTGTGTACCATTTCGAGTTAGACTAGAAGTGTCCTTGAGGGCGGGGTGCTTGAGTCTAGACTCAAGAGCACATGGGCGGCTTGAGTGGTCTTGTAGCCGGTGTCGTAAAGACGTACGCCTCAGTGCTTTTGATCTTGAGAATCCAGAGTCTGGTACGAAGTAACAATGAAGTCCCCGAGATTCATTAGTAATTGAGCAGTGCTCATTGTGGCTTCCCGTCCAAACATCAATTCACAGTAAAACGCCATTCTACCTCGGAGACGTCACTATCAATGTCACTAGTACGTTGAGACGTGAGTACTTTGAATTGAACATTGAACCTACCTCGAGGTCGGATTTGTATTATCCCGACTTTCAAGACCACAACCACCGCCGCAGCCACAACCGCAGCCGCATTGAGTCAGTCTCCCAGCAGCTGCAAGCTTTTCTCGCCCTGCTACCATTCTCCTACACCTCTCGGACGTCCTCTAAAAACCAGCGTTTGACCGCCCAGTGCTGTGGCCTTACAGGCCCCTGCCCCAAGAGCCTGCCAATGCGGATCCCATATCGCGATCCCCTTCCGCCCCCAACCATTATACCAAGATCAGCCACCACCTTACAGTCTGCCGTCGCTGCTCTTCTGCAGTTCCTAAACACACCGCCGCCCAATGGACTCCCGGATTCAACGGTAGTCCTCTCCGGAGCCGGACTCTCTGTGGCCAGCGGGCTGGCAGACTACCGTGGAGTGAACGGCACATATCGCGTCAACAAATCGTACCGACCAATCTACCACAATGAGTTCATGGCAAATCATGCCTTTCGACAGAGGTACTGGGCTCGGAGCTTCCTGGGCTGGTCCTCGCTCCATAAGGCGGCACCAAATGCCGGTCACTACGCAATTCGAGATCTTGGTCAGCTCGGATTTGTAAAGCATGTTATCACGCAAAACGTCGATTCATTCCATTCTACGGCGCACCCACATCTTCCAACGGTAGAGTTACATGGTTACCTCCGCTCGACAGTCTGCATGACTTGTCGCGAGGAGTTTTCTCGTGACGACTTTCAGCACGAATTAGCACGGCTTAATCCGGCATGGCATGCCTTCCTGATAGAAGCTGTAGCTTCCGGAGCTTTAAATACAGAGGTTCCTCATCACTCAAGGGTCAAGGGTCTAAGAACGAATCCAGACGGCGACGTCGATCTTGCCGATGCCCCATACACCACCTTCAGATACCCTCCGTGTCCCAATTGCCTAGCGGAGTCTCCTAGGTTATTCCGCAGTCAGAACTTGCTCATCGAAACGGACGAGGATGGTGCTTGGAAGCCAGGCAGCACCGCGGGTATTTTAAAGCCGGCGGTAATCATGTTTGGCGAGAGTATCCCGAAAAGGGTGAAGCTCGTTGCTGAAGAAGCTATTGACAAGGCGGGGCGTTTACTCGTTCTCGGTACGTCGCTTGCTACTGGCTCGGCATGGATGTTGGCACGGAGAGCCAAGCAACGAGGAATGCCTATGGCGGTGATTAACATCGGTGGGATCCGAGGCGAGGAGTTCTTCTTTTCTGAGGTGGATCATCAACAGCCTGGAAATGAGGGTGTAAGAGTGGAGTTGGCGACGGACGATCTACTGCCAGCCGTGGTGGATCAGTTAAAACAACGATCCGAGCTGGCAAGTTCCCACGAGAAGTGCACACTAGAGTTGAATAATTCCGCTGTATTTAAGGATATGCTGTCGTAGATTATAGTTGGTTGAGGATCGCTCCCGAATAAATCTTTGTATATTCGTCTGACACAAGCCTCAATAGAAGCTCGACCTGCTAATCTTGCTTGGTTTTGTTGTGGTGGAACTCGAGGGCGTGGGCGTGGGCTTTGGTGTCGACTTGATGGTGTCTTCTACTTTAGGAGCTTCGGCGGGTTTCGATTCCTTTTGCTTCGGCGAGTCTTGGTGCGCATTATCCTTCTCGATGTCACGCAGCACTATCGCCAATTTGCGTAAGTATACGACAGAGACTCTGATGAACAGGGCTGGGGCAACTGCAAATGAGCATGGTATGATGGTATGACTTACTCTCTTCCCACTCCTTCTCCCTCGCAGGATCTCCTGTTCCAAGAACCTGTTCCACGTCGACCTTCTCTCCGCGCTGTAGTTTCTCAACCACTTCGCGCAATAGACCAATTCTGACATCAGCTTGGCGCACGAAATTGGCATGGCCAGTCTTGACGGCGATCATATTGATGGACATAGATCCGATCAGGAGGAAGGTCACGATGAAGAAGGTTGCCGGGTTCCATTCCTTAGACTTCGTCTTGGCGAGTTGGGCTCGGTTCTCTTTCCGGAAAGGCTTCGGGATGAGTGAAGTCCAGAATGACGCCTGCGTCACGGATGGAAGGGAGCTGTCGCATCGTACTTGGACGAGGGAGGGGGATCTCGAAACCGCGATTGAACGCTGATAGGTCGCAGGTCGAACCAGGAGCCTCCGTATCGCTATTCTCTGCATCTTTTGTGCTGGATGGAACTTGGTGTAGCCAAAGAACTTTTATTTGAACAACTGTGATAAAACGAACTGGGTTTCCCAAAATTTCTACCTCGAATCAGACCCTCCACTGCGTTCCCGTTCCGAGCTTTGCGAGCGGATGTACCCGAGTGGGTGGCGGTTGGTTACCCCTGGCAACTGCCGATGTTTAGCCAGCCGACATACAATGCCGTTGCCCAAAACGCACGTCCCATTCTTTGGTGGCAGCAGCAACTTCAGCCGTGGACATCAACTCTAGATGCTCAAATTTCCGAATTGCAAGTTCACAGCAGCATTTTTGCATTCTCGTCAGTTTTTTTTCTCTTTTAGTCTGCTTTTGGGCTATGCGAGTGAACGAGCACTGCTTGTGATGATATGTTTAATGACGAACTTATAACACCTACCCAATGACATCCATCAACTCCAAAGTCGACGCCGTTAAGACGGCAGTGTCGTCAGCGACGACTTGCACGTCGGCAACCACAGTCATATTACGCGAACTTCTTATATCAGAGGCAGATTTGACTTCTACGACAAGTGCCACGACAAAGCCAGTCTCGAAACGCGTGCCGACAACATCTAGAGCGCGGACAAAAGCCGCCGAATCCACCAAGCCCGAGAGCCAGACGGGTGGTAAGAACGCTGGGCTGTCCGCTAAGGACAAAGAGGTATTGGCGACACACATAATAAATGCTTCTCTAAAGGCCTTGACCGAGGCTGTGAAGGCATCACCACCACCACAAACGCCTCGGAAGCGGACGGAACCCGGGCCGACCCCAAGACGGACGCCGAGCGGAACGTTACGGAGATCTCTGTCGACACCACTTTCACCCCTACAGCCTCGAACCCTAAACCGAACTGCCACCACAATAGAGCCGCCCTTGTCCAAACCTTCGAGAAGCCCTACCGGTTCTGCGAATGGAGCATGCTTTGCATTGGTCGAGTGCGCGAGAGTAGCTTTCCAGTGCCTTAGATCCTTGAACGGCCCGGAAGCGTCATCTCAGAAGAGTATGCAACTAGAGATGGGTATATCTGCATTTGTTGGGAAGCTTCTGGCTTTGGGTTTCCAGGACCACGCGTTGAGAGAGTTGCGGATCCTGAAGAAGCGACTCGAGGAGCGTGCTGTTGCTGGAAACACCAAGAAGGGAACTAAGACCGCAGCAGCAACGGAGACTTCAGTTAGCAATGCCCGAGTATTATCAGACCTGTTGGATTTCAAGGAGTCTGTTATCTCCCCGTCGACACGTGCATTAGTTATCTCGACCCAATTATACGTCCTTCGACTTATGATGCTTTCCAAAAAGCCCGAGCAAATCGAAGCAGTGGCTCCATTCCTTCGCGAATCGAACAAGACCTCTCCCTTGAATCTTTTACTCGAATCACTACGCGATGATCCCAAGGATATCACAAAGGTCGCGCGACAAGTCGAGTCCCTGGCGAGTATCCTACTCTCACTTACACCGAGTCCGTCAAACCGCGAGGATGCGGAAGCCATGGAGCCGCGACTTCATCCATCTCCTCCGTGTGTATTCGAGCTGCAAGCCCTTTTCTTGAAAGCCAAAATGCATCTTTGGAGGATATCGAGGCGGACAGGGGACGTTGACAAGGAAATCATAACCCCGTTCTCGCGATACCTCGCCGCCTTTGGCCGACGCCTGAAGCATGTCTCTCCAGATTTCTACGAACTCTGCCTAGAAACTTTCCTCGGCCTGCAAGCGATGATCAAGGAACAGGGCCTCACCTGGTCTGAGACATCGAAATCCCCGGTCGCAGCAGTCTATCAGAGCCTAGGCACATCCGCCATTTCCCTCAAGCGGGCGGCAGAAGCGAAGGACTGGGTCGAAAAGCTATACGACTTCCTTGACGCTGAGAAGGACTCCGCCGCCAGACGATGTTCTATCGCAGCTCAACTTTTGGGCCTGTGCCTAAAATGTAAGCTCGATGAGCCAAAGGTGACGGGCCTCCTCGGGGAGACAATCGAAGGTATGCAAGGCACACTAAGAGGAGAGAGCGCCGAGTTGGATCAGCTGCTAGTCGACCTGTCGCTAGCTCGTAGGTCTGCTGTCGGTCTTCTCATGAGTGCTTCTGAGAAAAAATCAAAACTTTCATCCGCTCTTACCGAACTCCTACAATCATTCATAATCCAGTATCCCCGATTTACGATACGATGGCTCGGAAAACCCCCATCTCGCGAGGCCGGCGCCACTGGCAAAGATTTTCTCCGGTTCGAAACCAGGAGACAGGCCGTCCAGGGTACTCTGGCCCAGGTTCTCGACTCCGCGCTCGTCGTCACCAAGACTCTACTCAGTTCTAGCAAGGTAGATTGGACCAAACCTGACGCCGTTTTGCAAGATTGTCTGGATCTGCTTGACAGAATGGGTGACCTAAAGGGATCACTCAACGGAAACAACGGCAACACTTATCATGTCAAGGTTTCGAATCTGTATTACATGAAATATGCTTTGATGCGACAGAATTCTGAGAATGCGAACGACCTGACCGCGCTGAGAGCTCTTCGCCGCTCTCTCGATGCTGTTCGAAATCGGAGCCCGAAGGAGAAGGAGGCGGCCCAGTTTGTAGCAAAGCTTGAGCGCTTCGCAGACATTTGCACAAAGTTTAGGCGAATCGAAGAAGCGAGAGAGTCACTGCAGTCCATTTGCACCACAATGGTCGAGGAAGGTGTGCTGTCAAATGTTGCCTCTCTTCTCAACGATCAACCT
The DNA here is from genome assembly GCA_034774675.1 of Scedosporium minutisporum. Taxonomy (NCBI): domain Eukaryota; kingdom Fungi; phylum Ascomycota; class Sordariomycetes; order Microascales; family Microascaceae; genus Scedosporium; species Scedosporium minutisporum. Next base: position 38,009 of record SJVG01000089.1, read on the forward strand.
CCGACCGTTGCATGGTCCACAGACGAAAAGATCGAGCTACTCTCGCGGACGCTTTGCTCGATTGCCAAGCTTGACAAGTCGTGGAACGACTGGACGTTCTTCATGCCTGAAGTCGAACGTGCCGCGGTCTTGGAGCATCTCGTGCACATTATTGCATGCGGAGAGAACACCAAGACCAAGGAGCCACTCAAGTTAACTGACCCCCCCGCCGACTCACTCCTCCGGATCTACTCTCTTGAAAAGTTCCCCATCCGCCGACTAAGAACGCTCCTTTATCTCTATTCGATGCACATCGCCAACCCAGATTATTCCTCATCGATTCGAAGCCATATCGACGCCGCAGTCAGAGCAGCATCCTCCAAATCTCTTGGCGAGGATGGTGGTTTGACTCGGTACCTTCCACACCTCACTGCTTACCTATCATCCGTAACCTCTCTTACGCACTGGACCCCGAACAATGCCAATCTTCAAACCGCCATCTCCCTCTGGCGCGGCGTAGTTGACAGTTCAAAGTCAAAGGAGGATATTCTCAGCCACATCGACGATCCTGCCACTCTCACAACCCATCTCAAGGCTGTAGCGGATCTTGCCAGCATGAAGGGAGAGGGCACATTAGTAGTCGCTCTCTTGGAGCTGCTGGCGGACTTGGCGAAGAAACTGGAGGAGTCTTTCCTGGATGACGTGGTCTCGAACTACAGCCTGTTGGCTACCCAATACGCGAGCCTCGGATACACTGACAAGGCAAAGGCAATCATCGAGTCAACGAAAGAGATCGCCCAACAGGCGGACAAACTCTCCGGAGCAACCGTGGCTGATTTCCATCTTGCGGTTGCTGACTACTGCATTACTACTGGAAGTTTCGATCAGGCGTATGTTCAAACCTGTCGCGACTTTTTTCACCTTTCTTTTCCCAATATGACTCGCTAACATTTAGACAGAGAACTTTGCCTGGCCGAAGCTAAGCAGGCATTCACCTCTCTTGTTACGAATCAAGCAGCGAGGTCCCGGGGATCGTCGTTGATGGCCATGGCCAACCTCCTATACTCGATCGTCGCCCTGGAGAAAGGAGAGACTCAGTCAGCACTCACCTACGCCAAGGATAGCGTTAAGATTATGTTCCACGACTGGACCAAGTATGAGAAGAAGGATAAGGCTATCATGGGTCCAGATGCCAACCATAGCGCACTCGGGGACAGCCTAGGTCCCGGAGTAGGCAGCCTTGAAACCGCCACACTTTCTCGAGTCGTGCAAGGTTCCTACTTCTGGGCGCTTGCTTCGCCTCTAATTCGGGCACTCCACCGACTCTCGTCACTCTACGCACACATGGGCATGTTCCAGGATACTTTGTACTATGCTGAACAAGCCTACAAAGTTGCCGAGAGCTCTGGATCCGCATTCTACATTGCCCAGTCCGCGATGTGGAGTGGCTCCGTCTGGATCAAGGGAGGAAAGCCTGAAAAGGGTCTCGACTACGTGGCTAATGCTCGCGCTTTCATCACCGAGAACCCCTATACGTCTCAATCAGTGACATTAGCTTGTCACCTCAGCGAGTTGTACCGCATGATTGGGGACTCCGAATCTGAGGAAGAAATGCTCCAGTTTGCGGAATCCAATGTCCACCATGCCGGCGCAATGGTGATCAAACCTCAACTCGATGATGAGATCGCAAACGAGATGGAGAAGCTCAGTCTCACGGCGACTAAGACGAGAACAACGCGTGGCACGCGGGCCAGGGCTCCAGCAGCGAAGAAGACAACGACGGCGAAGACCACGACGAAGAGAGCTCCAGCAAAGGGCAAAGCTGCTACCGCACCGAAGCCAGTGCCAGCTCAGGACGATGCCCACACCTCCCTCAAGAAGGCATCGATCCTGCTCTATAGAGCCCTTGGATACATCCATCAAAAGGATTGGGCGTCTGCTGCAGCTGTGCTTGAAGGGATCAAGGGGCGCCTGAGGGGCCTAGAAGATGTCTCACGAGAGCAAATGATTCGGGCGGCGTGCCTTGTCGGCCAGAGCCTCGACGATATGATTCATGATCCCGTCTTTTCTGTTGTCCAGGACTCTACGATCTCTTTTCCCTCCGTGTCTTTAGTTAAACGAGCGGACAACGACAAAGCGACCCCGGCCAAGCCTACACCTGTGCGCAAGGGTGCCAAGGCACGTTCGACCACTAGCTTCGTAGATGCCCTCAAAGAAGCGCAGGATTACCTTTTGGAAGCTAACTCGGCGGCCGTTGTACGCGGAGATGGCGGCTTCCTCCATCGTATCTCTTCACTCTTGCAGAGTACGGTCATCTTCCTCTCGGCTACGACTTCGAAGTCAAACTTCATCGGACATCCTGGGTACGCGACGTGCGCGGTAGAGCTTGCGAGAAACGTTACCTGGAGAAGAGAGCGAAAGGCGCAGCATGTTACTGGCTCTGCTGCGAAGATAGAATGGCCTGCATCTCTCCCCACTACGGATCCCAGCCGGTCGAGCCTTGGAGTTACTACTGATATCTCGAGGTTCCAGAGAGACTACATCGATATTATACCAAGCAGCTGGACGGTAGTCTCGATATCACCTAGCGATAACCGAGAGGATTTGTGCATCACGAGGCTGCAGGCGGGTCATACTCCATTTGTGCTCCGCCTGCCGCTTGAGCGAGCGAATTCGAGAGATGCCGATACCGAAGTCTTCAATTTCCATCATGGACTTGAGGAGCTGCAGGAGCTTATCAAGCTGGCGAACAAGAACTCTCATGACGCAAGAGATATGACGATCAAGGGCGCCAAAGCAGCGTGGTGGGAGGAGCGAGAGATGCTCGACGACCGGTTCAAGATGCTTCTCGATAACATCGAGTCGGTCTGGCTTGGCGGCTTCAAGGGCGTATTCTCCCAGCACAAGCGAAGGACTGACCTCCTTGCGAGGTTCCAGAAATCCTTTCAGAATATGCTCGACAAGTATCTCCCTTCTCGGCGACGGATTCGGGGCAAGCGTTCTACCAAGACTCCCAAGATCACCTTTGATCCTCGAATCTTGGAGCTGTTTATTGGACTTGGACACCCGACTCCCGACGATCTCGACTACGAAGAAGCTCTTACGGACCTGTTGTATTTTACGATTGATATCTTGCAGTTCCATGGCGAGCAGAACGCCTACGACGAGATCGACTTTGACTCTTTGGTTGTCGAGACCATGGATTCCATTTCGGCGTATCATCAGGCTGTCGAAGCCGAAGGCGATACTGAAGAGAATGCACATACGATTCTCGTCCTAGATAAATCTCTTCATGGGTTCCCTTGGGAATCCCTTCCCTGCATGCAAGGGGCTGCCGTCTCTCGCGTGCCTTCCTTGGCTTGTCTGAGGCAGTTGATTCTCGAGCAACGATCGTTGAAGCCCGCTGAAATGGACTTTGACTCCGACAGTCCATGCGCCGAGAACGACTCACGGCCAGGCCACCACGTATCGTCAGCCTCCGGGACATACATCCTCAACCCTGCTGGTGATCTCAGCAACACTCTCTCGGCGTTCCAGAAACCCCTAGATGATCTCGGCACGACCTGGTCCGGCATCGTGAGCCGCTCTCCCACCGAGCCAGAGTTTGAGCGGGCTCTCACCGAGTCAGACATCATGCTTTACTTCGGCCACGGCAGCGGCGCCCAATACATCAGGGGCAAGACGATCCGGCGCATGCAGAAGTGCCGCGCCACGGCCCTCCTCATGGGCTGTAGCTCGGCGAGCCTAGAGGCGGCGGGCGAGTTCGAGTGTCACGGGACCGTGTGGAATTACATGCTCTCCGGGTGTCCGGCGGTCGTCGGCGCTCTCTGGGACGTCACGGATCGAGAGGCGGATCGATTTGCTGGGAAAGTGCTCGAAGAGTGGGGGCTCATGAGGATGGGGACGTTTAAGGAGGACAAGAAGGGCAAGGGCAAGGCTCTGGAGTCTGATGACGATGATGATGAAGAAGAGTCGGGAGAAGGGTGCTCGCTTGTGGAAGCTGTTGCGAGGGCGAGGGGGGCTTGCCGATTCAAGTATCTTACGTCGGCGGCGATGTGTGTGTATGGTATTCCTGTGTATATCAACAGGGAGGACTGAATGATGGATGTGGGAATATTGAAGGGTGGCGGTTCTGTATAGTATACGCGCATGGGTTTGATGTTATGACTGCAGGTCACTTACATGAATAGGTGTTTTCTTTTCTTGTTTCTTCTTTTTAATCTATCAGATAGGGGCATGGGAGAGGAGTGGATGGGAGTCTTGGGGATTGCGTGTCTTGTTTTTTCTTCTTTGATATTGTTTGATGGCATTGGCATTGAGTTTTGTGTTGTATAGACGTTGGAGCTTAACTTCTTGCTGGATACCCCTGGTTCTTGAACGGGAGAAGATGATGTTTGAGCTGGGTATTAGAATAAATGTCTTACTATGGTCCTAACTTGGTCTTTTAAGTGCAAAAGTCATTGCTATGGTCGCATCCTCTAGCTTTCCCTCCTTCTCTAAACCGAGTAATGTTCTGCGCTCGCCATACGCCGTATGCCTGGAATAATCTTGAAGGATGAACGTCGATGACGAGCTCCTTTCGATTTGGTGTAGTCGAGAGACTCGAGACCATCTAAGATAGGAGTTACAGTTCCCTGGCTCTACAGAGTTCATAGACCTCGTAACCACTTAAGCTAGCATCCGTGACTATACTTTAATCCCCATCAAGGGGGAGATTGAGCTGCAGAAGCTGCGGAAGAAAAGGTCTCAGTTCAAGCGTCACGTCAAATATGAGAAACGACGAGACACCACGCAACCCGTTTTTTCTCCCCATTTTTTATTCCAGAAAAAGAAAGACTTCTTTGCTCTCGGGAATTTCTTTGCTTCGTTTCTCAGATGAAAATCTGAGGTGTAGGGTTGTACGGACGATCCGCGATCGACGTCAAATGGGCTGAAGATCTGGTCCAGGCGTCGGTAGTTGGCGGGAGGAAGGGTAGACGGGGAAGAAACCCTGGTTTCAGACGTGTCTTGATATGTTCTTCCCCCACCTCTCAGGCTCAGATCTGACGTTCGTGAGAGGACGCTCTTCGAGACCTGGCTGTGGTTGGAAACCGAGTTGTGAGCCTCTTGCATTTGATAGTCTTGGCTGGGACATAAAATGGGTGTGATGTGATACTGCGGACGGTATATGCCGTGCGACAAGAATATATACTCGGCGCGATACTAAAATAATTCGGTGAACTGAACGTGAAGATCTAGGGTTCGCCTAGTCCTAATCTACTTCAACCCCAAAGGGAGGCTACTCGAGGAGATTCAAGATTCACGACAGAGCTTCAAAAGTTACTGACCTGGCGGTGGCTACCACACGGCAAGGCGATATGATGATGAATCTAGACTCGTCACGGAGTCGCATAACAAGTCCAAGATAGAAGATGATACTGTCCTACACTGATCAAACAAGGAAAGGAGGATATCGAGGCGAGATTCGGATGCGCTCGACGAGCACCGTAGATAAGGCCAAGACCAGGGACGCAAGACGATCATTCTGCAGGAAAGAAAGGAACCAGGAACTCGAGAGCTTCTCCTCCTAAGAGTCTAAAGGCACCGACATCTTTCTTCACTTGCAGCTGCAGTCTCACCACACAGTCGATCTAACAACGAAGAAAAGGGAGCATCCATTCATCGCCAGCAGGAATGCTAGGCGTCCAGGAGACAATGATATCATCGACAGGCCTGTTCCTTGCTACGCAGCGATGCACTTTGAACAGCAGCTTTCAATCAATCAGAAGCCGGCGCAAGCTTGCCGCTTGCCGCTCGCAGAAGCAGATGAATGGTCATTGATGCATATCGCCGGCGTCATGACTGACATCAATCTGATGGCATAGGGCAGAAGCAAAGTCTGCAATGCTTATCTGTATTCGATCACACCATGCTCGAAGTTTCCTCGAGATTTATCCCCAGCGCTTATCGGCCGAAGAATGTATGTTTGATTCGTACACGTTTTGCCAACCCCAAAGCCGGAGCCTAAATTTAGACCTTGCGTGCTCCAAGACGCACGCAAGATGCCGTGCTACGTGATGCGATGTTCCCAAACGACCCGCCAGTGGGATATGCGTCCGTCGCTACGTAGCATTGTAGGGTCAAGCCCGAGTTCTCCCGCTGGACTTTCTCGGAGCAGCAAAGACCGTGAATATTAAGTATATCCGTGTGTTTAATGGCATTAAGGCGGGTCGGCCACTGAGTGAGAACCGGGCGGGGATGGTTCACTGGCCCCTCAAACTCCCAAGATCAAAGGTGAACGATCTACAAGGCACGGAAGACAGAATTATCTCCGTGGCGACCGAGAAAAGGGCGAGAAGATGTATAGTACGAAGTAGTAGCCAATATCTCTGGACGCCATGTTGCAGTGGAATTGCGAAGTCGAGACTTCATCCGCAAATTATTCCCCCACGTTTTAGGGGAGGGGCAGTGGCAAAGTAGCAACAGAGATGGGCTGGTGCGGAGTGGATTTCTGGGGTAAGTTGCAAAATTGATTGCCTGGTTCAATCCTGGGGTTGAGTGGAAGAAGGAAGGGAAGGGAAGGGAAGGGGGATCAGCCTGTTGCTACTGTGCGATCTAGTGTACAACAAAGGGCGAGGACGGGTTGGGCATATGGTCTCGCCTCTCCTCTCGTTTCAACGTTGCCCTCGGGGATTTAGCCGTCCCCGTGGACTATCTTTTTATTCTACCCCCAAGGAGAGCCCGATATAGGACTTGATTGAAGATGGATGGATGAAAACTTCTTTCTACACTGCAGTTACACTACCCTGACAGAGCAAATCTGTCAATCCCGCGGCGTCGCCGCGAAGTCAAGAGGTGATCTCTACTTTGCAAAAGCTAGAGAAGCCACAGCCGACCGTTTTTCAAGGGAATGCGGAATGGAGGGCGAACGCGGACTCGGCTCTCGGGGCAACCGAGTCTCTGGCCTGCGGATATTCCGGCGGGTTAGGGAACGAAGGGCGTAGAAGCCAAGGTAAGCTGATTGGATGGCTCGGCCGAAAAACGCCGTTAGTGAGTGGATTAAGTTTATGATGCATGGGATAGAGTGTTACATGCTATCGTTGATCTAAACTCGCAGTGGTCGCTAATGAGTATTACACACAGCAAGATTGATCTTGTATGCCATAGGTAAATTGGTAGTTAGCTAGTCTGATAGATCAGGGCTTCTTCGCTGTATTTGCTGTGGGAGAGTGCCAGGACCGACGTCCGAAGTTACTTCGTAGGAATATAATATTTCTTCCCGGGACAATACAAGCATGAACGCCACACAGGAAGAACTCGGGGTGTCATTTGGATCGACAAAACTCGTCTGAATCGACCTGGACTGGGGAAGCAAAGGTCGAGAACACGAAGGAAGAGCTGAAGCGTTACATCCGTGCCAAGCAGGAGGATGGAGGCGAAGCGAATCCCCGCGAAAACAACTTTCAGCGTAGCGTCTTTCCCCGTCTTTCCTTGACTCTGGAGACTGGGGATAAGCATAAAATCTTCAGAAGTTCCCACACCGAGATATCTCCGACATTGTCATGATGAGTGCATTTTCTGTTTCCTGGCGTCTCCCCCAGTCCAAAAGCAGTTTGGTCGGCAGGACTAGGAGATCCTGGGGCACCCTCCTTGTCCTCCTTGTAGTGTCGGTGGCAAGGGTCCTGGTTTCTTGTCGAAACTTCGTCTCGCCCACCTTTGCCCACGATGCGACGTGTACCACGTGGAGTACCAGCCAACTGGCCCGCAGGTGCTGGTGGGCGTTGTCTGGCGTTGTCCGCTTCGGGAATGGCGTTGATAACAGGGGTGGTCGACTAGCGTGATGGAGGCCCTTGGAACCGTCAGTGATTGGGGCGATGGATGATTACCTCGACAGCGAAGGGCGAAGTATGAGTACATAATACCTTTGTAATCTACATACAGACCTCTTCATCAATCTGGAGTCGGATCGTAAACTTACGAAGTAGGGACAGCGGACTCAAATTTGACGTCCGAAGTAACGGGACGGAGCTTGTCATGACGTCTTGAACCTTGATCTTGACTTTGGAAGCGCATCCATTGCGCTCTCTTAGTTTGCTTCATATGATGTAGTACTTGTACATATGCTCGCGTGCATTGAGTCGTTCCTTCTAGTCGTTCATGGTTTTGATTTGCAGACAGGAACTGGGGAAGGGGGACTGGGGACTCGCGAATTTCGGAAGGCGCACCCTCAGGGAGGTGGTACGGAGTACTCGTACATTGAGATCCTTTAATGTTGTATTACGAGTACTTGTACCTCGGTACCGGTGTATTTTCTCCTTGCCCAGACTGCTAGGCCACTGTCATAGGGCTCGCTGGAGATGAGATCTTAATGCAGGACAAGGGTATATCAATCATTATCACCACAACTTCGTCTGTCCTTCGTAAGGCCCAGGATTGACCACGCCTTCCGCGGTGCATCGTACAATTGTAGTGTATGTACTCCGCAACACCTCCACAGAACGCCATCTGCATCTGTAGGGGTAATCTCATTAGGGGAAGAGGCGGATGGAGTTCTGTCGCACGACGAAAGGAAACTAAACTAATACCACTTGAAGTTGATCAGGCATCCCTTGTATTAGAAGGGATCTTATTGTGGAGTCTCTCTGGACTTGGTCGACATGGAGTACCCCAGTCCTTCGTCCATGTGTCATTGTGGGCGTGACGAATTGTCTACGAAGAGAGTCCAGTGGGATGGATCACTACGAAGTACTAAGTAGATTAGGTGGTGTTGTGCAGCCTGGCGTCGTATGTTGTATCGGATTGATGATCGTTAAGGTTCCGAGTCTGGAACTGTAAGATACATCGCATGCCGTTATTTACCACATAGCAAGACTCCTTACACCAGATGGCTGCAAGCCCTTACCCGGTGGTTACGAAGGAGAAATTGAAACCCTTTGATACTACATCGATCGACGGCCTGGAAAGTGACATAGGTCTCTCTTGGGCTGTGGTGTAAGAGCCCGCCACTGTTAACATCGCGAGGCCTCACTTCCAACACACTTTACTTTTCGCACGCGATACCAGGTTTCAGGATAAAGGCTGGGCGAAAGCGGGGACAAGGTGTTCTAACAGCTGAGGAAGGAAACACGAAGAGTCGCGATGAAGAATAATATCCAATCTACTCGGCCGTGGCTCGAATCGAGAGCTTATTGCTAATTGCGGATTCGGAGTGTCTTTTGAAGAGAAGATAGAAGGACATAGGCTGTACGGAGTAAGAAGCGTGCCGCATCGATTATAATTCGCTGTGTTGAGAGGAAGAACTGGACTGAAGAACTCAAACTATGAAGTAAAGAGAGAAGTGATTGATCTTGATGACAGGCTCCGTTCTATTCGCACGGGAAGAAATAGCAAATGTTTGTCTTGTTGATGCGCATCTAATATCCAATATCCAATATCGATATCGGCGACTTCGTTGTTATTAATTACTCCCAGACACCAGTCCAATACACCCATCATCCCGCCTGCTCGTCTCTTCCCTCCCTCCATCCTTTCCGCCTGCATTTTGTCGATCTTGGCAGGCAGGGGAGGTCCGGGGAGATAGAGGAGATAGACGCTGGAGGCTTGGCTTGGGTCAATATATCCCCTACCCTTCTGGGAAGGTCGGCGGAAATTTTGACTCGGAATACCGGGCCATGATTCTCGACCCCGTGGTCCATTGACAATATTATTGTCCGGTCGTCATCTTGTGGATTACATTCCTGGTGCCTGGTGGTGCTGAAGACTGCCTGCTGACATCTCCCTGACTTCGACAAATTGAGCGGGATGCAGTGTAGCATTCGAGGATGTCGAAATATTCGCCTCAGCTGGTGGGTCCGCTGCCCAGTCCCCAGTACTTTCCACCTTGAGATAATACGAAGTAATATCAATAGATCATTCATTGACGTTTTGGTCCAGGTGGACAGAGTGGGAACCTCCATTCAAACGCAACTTGACCCTATCACCTGGAATTGATCGACCCTAGCCCTTGGCAAAGTCCCAAACAGAAGGGGAAAAATTGCCCCCTTTTACTCATCGGAGTGGAAACGAAGTCATGAAGCTGTGGAGACCTTTGAAATTTGAATACGAGTTGGGCGCTAAAGGTTTTTAGTCTCGATCTCCACGTTTCCTCATAGAGTCTGGGGTGAAAAGTAGGGGAAAGAATGCGTAGGACAGGGACGGCATTGCAATATTCGCACTTGCGGACAAATAGAGTCTCTAAGTGTTTGAAAATCATAGCCAGCCTGAACCCTCCGACAGTCACTCGGGCCGTCCATGAAAATCTCCGCTGCAGCCTCAGACATGTTCTGGGTCGCCCTCGCAATACGCTTGTATGGTTGTATATATTTCGATAGATAAAAGTAATGGTTTTTGGCACGGAGGATTTCTTCGAGAACAAGGATGGAATAGACTTTTGTCCAACTGTTTGGTTGGGTTTATTAGATTACGGAGATGCATTTTGGATCTTGTTCAATCCGACCCGCCCTTTCCTCCACGAAATGTACGCGGTACCCACCATCCTTGGTGGAAGGAATTACGGGAAGAAGGATGTTACTTGGCAGGTCGGGATCAACGACAACCACTGGTAGCCTCCGAGATAAACTCTGCAAGACAACCTTTGGCAAAAGGGGCACAAAGATATTAAACTGGTTAATATAGTGCTGATCAGCACTTGGACTTTATGGACTTCGCCAAACAGAGAGACAATATGGATTAAAAGCCGGGTAGAGTGAAGAGGGTGCAGCAATTGACTTGGAATGGCATGGAGGGGGTGTGGGTCTTTTCTCCCTCATGCTTGATGCGGTTAAACCTTGGAAGCATTCTGCAAAACTCCGAAGACGACACTAGCACATAGCACAGGACCTTTGTCCATACATAGTGTCTTGAGGGACAATGAGTGTGCACTATTGATTTACTGGCAGTGGGGTGGACTTTGCAGGGGCCTCGTCAGGCAATAGTGTAGTTGATTTCCAAGCACTTGTACACCAGCTAACAAACACTTGCCTCGAGTCATGTACGAAGTAAGTCGATATAGTAGATGATTGATATCAAGATCTCTGACCATTACAGAATGGTCATCTTCATAACCTCCAACTTCCTTTAAAAGCCTGAGTGATCAAGAATGAGCATTTTGTACTATTGTAATAGAATCGTCGACATCAAAATTCGATGCTTTATGCATAGTTTTATGTAGAGTCTATTACTAATAGTTGCTGTACTGGTGTTCTTTCCACTTGGTTCTCGGAACTAACTTTGGCTGTCTGGGGATGGAGCATGGAGTCCACAAGTCCCACCCTTAAAATGGGACAATAAGTGGGTGAAAATGAAGCTACAACACGACAGTCCTGAAGTAGTGTCCTCCACGTACACACTCCTGTTTTGTAGGTCCTGATATAAACTAGATATGCGGGCAACCCGTGCCGCTGTATCATGCTGCAGAGCAGGAACACCAGCACCATATAAGTCTTCTAGTGGCGCGGGCAATGGGGAGGGTTTGATCTAGAAGGTTGCTACTTCATGTTAACCAACTACCAGTGGTAGCGTCTGTCTTGATTCGAGTTCTCACGAAGCAGTATTCGTACCTCGTACTTTGCAGGAAAGAAAAAGTGTGCAGCCCACCCACTATTGCATTGCTGGATGCAACTGTGTTGACCCACAAGTTGTCAACGCCCACCGTCCTCCTGCCTCTGGACCCCAGCTACCGGGCGTGACTGCAACCTGCCAAGATCCACCCAACAAGAAAAAGAGGCACAAGACAATGGGTCAGATCCATGGGGACACTATCCGATCCATCCACCACGATTGTGGAGTAAGTCACCACTTACAAAGGTAGACTAACCTCAATGGCCGAGGCTATCGTCGACCTGTAAGATTGAGTCTATTTGCCTCCCCTCGTCATCACTTGCGGCATCCAGCCAATGCGGTGTGATGACTGGGAAAAAATTGATGCCAATACAAATTGACTTCGGGGTGCTCTTTCGCTTCGCTTTTCCCTTCTCCATTGGATCCACACCCCCTTTCAGTTCAATTGCGCCACCCCCGCAAGTACTCCGTCGCAACATTGAACTTCATCTTGCTCTTCTGGCGTACCGAGGTACATATAAGTAGTAATGTCCCTATAATGGTGAACTGGGGAATTATTCCTATGAGGTCTGTGTTATTTACACGAAGCCTCCTGGGGCTTCTTTGCCAACAATCTCCTGGTGGGTGAAGTTTGGGCTATTGCTCGGAACCTCGTTGAATTGGTTGATTCAGAAGCTGCTGGGCAACAGATAGACTACCTGTACGTACATACGTAGGTACTCCCCACACACCTACTAGCTCCGGCCTGGAAATCATTCTCTGATATTTGACTTGCCTACTTCTGATTGAGTAGCCTCAATCGAGGACAATAACCTCAACGCCAGTATCTGGTCTTTCCGTGCCTGTTCATTACGCCTAGGCCAATCGTAGATTGAGCTCTCCACGCTCCCTGGGAACAAACATGTAGTTTGCTTCGTAGGAAGTCTGGAAACGGAAAGAGAGGCATTTATCATCGATGCGTCCCACACTCTCCGGTTTCCGCCTGCGTTTGTCTCACCTCTGCCACTGGACACCACTTGCCTCTTGTTCATTGTTCCCATCAGTTCTCATCTTGGATGCGAAGGAGTGGACCGCACAGACCCGTGGGCTCCACTACGTCTACTCCCCGCTCGTGCTCCCCACACAGACTTTCCACTCCATGTACCTTGGCATCCTCCAATCACATCCACTGTAACGTACTTGCTTCCGACACCGTCGGTACGCCGGGTGTACAGCTACCAATCGGACTGGGTCATGTTCTACCTGCGGGGTGTCAAGATGGTACTTTGTACTTACGCAGTATTTGAATGTGGGGCCTTTTGTACCCGCTCCGATCAAGGGCTCGCTGTAACCACGAAGTTTGCGCATAATAGGCGGGAGCACATCGTGCACAGCGCACTCGACTTATTCACCGGGTACTGCTCCCCAACTTTCAGGTACTTTCGCCGTTACATCCACAAGTCAACATACGAAGTACAAAGACGACATACGGAAAGTACTTGTACACTACAAGCCTGGTCCTGTTTTTCATCCGCACTTTCCTGGGGTCCCCATATCCCACCATCGCCTGCGTAATTTCTCTGTTCTGACATCCTGGGATTCTAACCTCTCCTTTTCTTTGCTCTATTTCCCTCCCTTCACATCGCCAAACAGCCGCAACTTTGTTTTTCGTTGTCCTTCAAAAGGCATTACCGATATATACTTTCAGAACAAGAGTTGAGAAACGCTCTCCTTCGAAGTTCACACGAAATCCGAACCGAGGCCGGTTTGGGGCCTCGACTATCATGGTTGTCTTGAGTCCGTAATCGCTGCTCCGCCATCAGCTTTACTGAGCGACGACGGCTTCAACTAGGCCTGTCCCCACAATCTCCACCTCGGCATCGAAGCCAACTCCACTCGAGCGCGGGGACTCTTGCCAACCCAACCCCTTTCCGACTCATTTCGTCAGCACTGTTCACTCTTTAACCTGGCCTCCATCCATACACCACCTGCATATTTCGAAGCACCAAACTTCTCCAACATTTCCGGCCGACCCAACCCAACTGTCAGAAACATATCTCCGATAAAGTGTTCGCTGACTGACCGTGGATCCCACTCGGTCAGGGCGACATACTCGCCGCTGTAAGCGGAATCAAACTTCAACATCTCAGTAGTTGGTCAACTTGAACGCGGTATGAAGTCTTCTCGGACCCGCCCAGGGCTCGAGTCCCGTCTCCACAGCATCAATGATGCCTCCAATTCCCTCCTTTCCCCCTCCGCCACGAATGGCATTTCCGATGACCCCTTCTCACTTGACAACACCGACGATCCCTTGAATACAACCTCTCCTACCCATAATATGATCGATGCTCCTCCTTTCGGCGACTTTTCCTTCTCCTACCACGACCTCCAAGACCCTTCAGTCATGGTAAACCTGGACTCGCCAAACTTTGATCGCCGCGGCTCTGAGCAGTTCTCTCCTCAGCGCACCAAGGGCGCCGATAATGACGCCGACCTTGCTGTCGCGACTACATCCTTTGCCCTTGCCCCCGCCGAGTCTGCCGCCAGGCGGTCAAGCGTCATCAATGTTGAAGATGACGAGGACGAAAATATGCAGGACCGCAACTCCCCCGGTGCTAACTCTCTTGAGGAATCTGTTGCCGACGAGTTCGGGTTATCAGTGACCGGAAGGTCGGAGCGATCAGAACCCGCCGAGGCTGGACACAGGTCTAAGGAGGACAAGGGTGATACGGCTCCTCCGTGGAGTGAGTTGAAGACGAAGGCTGGCAAGGAGCGTAAGAGGTTACCGCTTGCCTGCATTGCTTGTCGACGGAAGAAGATTCGCTGTTCAGGGGAGAAGCCCGCGTGCAAGCACTGCCTTCGCTCTAGAATACCTTGCGTCTACAAAGTTACTACCCGCAAGGCCGCACCTAGGACCGATTACATGGCGATGCTCGACAAGCGGTTAAAGCGCATGGAGGAGAGGATCATCCGAATCGTCCCTAAACCCGAGCAGGAGTCGGTTGCCTCTTCCGTTACCCGAGCCGTCGTGAAGCCCGCAATCCCCGGATCCTTGTTGACCTCTAAAAACCCATCCAAGAAGCGGGGAGCGGAGGAAGCGTTTGGTCATGACCTCGATAAGTGGTCCAGGACGACGGGTAAGGCTAAGACGGATGGCTCCACGAAACCCGCGCCTCTGCAAATGCAAGAGAATGAAGAGAATAAGCTTTATGTCGAAGGCATTGAGGCGCTTCCACCCAAGGATATTCAAGAGCATCTAGCTGAGGTATTCTTCGAAAACATCTATGGTCAGGCCTATCATATCCTCCATAAACCGAGTTATATGAGAAAGCTAAGGTATGTCGCAGATCCGAGTTGGGAGGCCTTCTAGTCGCCATGGGATTCACTAACTCCCCGGTCCCCCCGCATTAGAGCCGGTACTCTCCCGCCTGTCCTTGTCCTTTCCGTATGCGCTATTTCGGCGCGCTTTTCAACCCACCCCAAACTCGGTTCGACGCCAAATTTCCTTAGAGGCGAAGAGTGGGCCGCCCGAGCTCGAGATATCTGCGTCGAGCGCTACGAATGGCCAAACATCACCATCCTCACCTGTCTCATGATCCTCGGTCTTCATGAGTTCGGTACATGTCACGGAGGTCGCAGCTGGGCACTTGGTGGCCAGGCAATTCGGATGGCCTTTGCACTCCAGCTGCACAAGGACCTCGAGCATGATCCTCTGAGATTCAACGGCCAGTCGGAACTCAGCTTTGTAGATCGTGAGATCCGCCGCCGGACAATGTGGGCATGCTTCCTCATGGATCGCCTGAACTCGTCTGGCACCGACCGGCCTATGTTTGTTAGGGAGGAGACGCTCAAGATCCCTCTGCCGGTTAAGGAGCAATACTTCCAGCTCGACATGCCCGCGTCGACCGAGACCCTAAACGGTGAAGTGGTGCATCCGCTTGGCGGTGACGAGGATAACCTCGGAGACCCGAAGAAGAACATGGGTGTGGCCGCATACATGGTCCGCGCGATTGCCTTGTGGGGAAGGATCATCAACTACCTAAACCAGGGAGGCAAAGAGCAGGATCCCCATCCATTCTGGAACGCCGAGTCTGAGTATGCCAAACTCACGAAGCAAGCTGATGATATGATCGAGATTCTGCCCGAGTCTCTCAAGTATTCTGCCGACAACCTCCAGCTCCATAGCACCGAGAACATGGCCAATCAGTTCCTCTTCCTGCACATCGCTATCCAGCAAAACATTCTCTTCATGAATCGTGTCGCGGTTGCGTCTCCCCCGGCGACTGGCAAAGCTGAAGTACCAAAGAGTTTTGTCACAAACGCGGGAACGAAGACGTTCGCTGCCGCTAACCGTATCTCAGAGCTCCTCAAGGATGCCGAGTCGTACTTCGTCACTGCCCCATTTGTTGGGTACTGCGCTTTCTCTTCAAGCACGATTCACATTCTCGGCATCTTTTCTGGAAATCCGGGGATGGAGGCCACCTCGAAGAGGAACCTGGCAACTAACGTCAAGTTCCTGTCCAAGATGAAGAGATATTGGGGAATGTTCCACTGGATGTCGGAGAACCTGCGTGAGCAGTACAGGACCTACGCGGACGCAGCTCGCCAGGGCAGCAACACCAACGAGAACTCAACCGCGTCGCCCATCTTCCAGTATGGAGACTGGTTCGACCGATATCCACACGGCGTTTCCCAGTGCGACTTCGTTGATCCCGCTTCGTACAAGAAGCGTGACAAGGGCGAAGAGGCGGTGTTGGAGCAGAAACCCGAGTTGCACACGGTCGAAGAGTTCTTCACAACGCTGTCCCCTCCGCAGAGCTCCGAAACGGGTTCCAACGGCAAGGGAGGAGCGGCTTTGAAGAAGAAGCAGCCGCTCGCGAAGAAGGGCTCCATTAGCGCACAGCGACCCGAACAGCAGCAGCAGCAGCAGACAGATGAGCTGATGAACGAATTCCAGAGCCGCGCGCAGTCTACCGAGCCGCTCAGTGCTCGCCTTCAACATCAGCGAAATTTCTCGGGGGCTCTGGGTGGCCAAACTAGTGGCCCGGCTGGATTCAACCCGCTTTCAATCCCCCATTCTCAGGCAGCTTCATCGTTCCACGCACTCTCTCCTGTGAGCCCAGTTGTTGGTGGATATGGTCATCACGGACCCCATAATCCGGCGTCGTTTTATGCTCCGGACCTGCTTTCCATGGGCCTCTCTCAGCAGGCAGTTAATAGCATGATCCAGCCTCTCGACCGCCAAATGGTATTCGGCGCGTATTCAATGGACCCCGGTCTGACCAGTGGCGGATCGCTATTGGATGGTGTTGACTGGGAACGGTTCGCGCGACAAGCCCGTGGTCTCCCCGAGGGACACCCTGCTCGGCGCCGGATTCCCGGGCGACTCAACCTCAACGGCGGCTTGGCCGGGGCTGCCGCCGCTCGCCAAAATATCGAGACTATGGCGGGATTCGGCCAAGAGGCATCTTCGGCGTGGTTTATGCCTTTCAACATGGAGCCTCCAGAGCTTGGCCATGACCTCGGTATGGGCATGAGCAACCTTGACAGCCTCACCAGCATGTTCGGCGGGGGTAGCATGGCCGCTTCCAGCCCAACTGGCATGAACGGGCTCCGACACGGACATTAAACCCTCCACCCGATTTCCTCTGTGACCTCTTCCTTTTTTTATGACAAAAGTGGTTTCTCAATTTCAATCTCCGGAACATGCCACGCCAATTACACACAACATTTATCGGACCTATCTCTGTTACATACAAACCTTGATCGTCGCGCCGTTTCCTGGGTAGCTCGTTGCAATTTTGGGTACACTCGTCTTGATATTTATTCACTACATGTTGGGGAACAGAACACATGGGGTTGAGAGTTGTAGTAGACTCTGGGAGCTTGGGGGGTATTTTCTCGATTTTTCTTCTTCATTTTCTACTCCTTTTCCTTTTTTCTTCTTGCAAAACGGAGCGAGCGCAATCCATTCCTTTGTGAAAATTACGGGTTCGATGAAACAAACACGGTTTTCCTCTCTGGGTTTTCCAATCGTTACGGATCGGGTCATGGATGGGAGGAGCATTTTCTTCGGGACGGGGTGGTGCTTAGCGTGTGTAACTATCGATACCAGTTGCTGCAATAGGATGTAAAATATATATATAGGAACTACTACTTGGATAATGGACAAATACAGAGTGATCAATACCAAAAGAAGCAAGGCAATGTGATGTTGATCTCTTTACGACTTGAGACTTGGTAAACTTTCTTATACAACAATATGAAGAAGCTCTAGGATCTATCAATTTACGATGAAGATTTGATGGTATCTTGCCGTTGGACTGGACAGTTGGAAAAGAGAACGTGGAAGGTTGATGCGCTGGATACATTTCAAGCCTCAGCAGTGGACTTCTTGTGGCCCCTCTTCCTCTTCCTCTTCTTCTTCTCTTTGGTCTCGTCCTCATCGTCTGCTTTCCTCTTCTTAACCCTAATCTCCTCAGCATCATCCTCCACGCCCTCGAGGGCATCAAAGCCAAAGTCAGGTCCGGTCTCCTCATACTCCCGACCAAACACCTCCCGCCTCCACTTCTTCAGCCTCGCCTTCTTGCTTAGACTCTTCTTATCCTTGCGCTTCTGTTCGGGGTCCCTAAAGCTCGCATACTTCTTGATGCCCGCAAACTGATTCAGCGCCTTGTCGGAAGGCGCGAGGAGCACGTCCCTCGCCGTCATGCCGAAGGAGCGCGGGGAGGTCTCGCGCCAGCGGAAGAGGGTGGGGGCGGCGGACTTGTTGGAGGAGGAAGCTGACACGCCGAGGGCGAGGAGGTCCGGGTCCTCGATCTCGAGCTTCGTGGAGACGAGGGCTTCGAGGCGGGCGCGTTCTTGCTTTGAGGCGCGTTTTGCGGCGAGGCGGTCTTTTTTGTGGTCTTTGGAGGTTTTGCGTTTCTTGGAGGGGCGGGAATCGGAGTCTGAAGAGTCGGAGTCGGAGTCGGAGTCTGACGAGGCTTCTTCTTTATCAGCTGCGGCGGCGTCGGCTATTTCTTGGTCTTCCTCGATGTCGCTTAGAGTGAAGGCCGGCGCGTCCTCTTCGTAGTCTTTGACTACGTCTGTGATGTCGATGTCGTCATCCCACTTCGGCTTCTTAGGCTTCTTCTTCTTCTTTTTCTTCTCGGAACCCTCAGCGTCTTCGTCTCCTTCCTCCTCGCTCGAGGCTATGCCATCGTCATCTTCATTATAGTACTCCTCGCCAAACCTCTTCCTCATCTCCTCCTCCCACCTATCATCATCCCAAGCATCATTAAGAATCTCCAACAGCTGATCATCACTAAGCTCCTTTCCGCTCAAACCCGCCGTCTTCTTGATCTTCTCCAACTTCCCCTGCGCCTCCTCAAGCTTCAACTTCTTCAACCTCGCCTTCTCCTCCTTCCGCTGCTTCTTCTCCTCCTCCTTGCGCTCCTTCTCCGCCTCCCTCTGCCGCTGCCTCGCGCTCATCTTCTCGCGCCGCACGGATTTCTGCGCCGCGACGTCTCGCGCGTACGATTTCAGGATCTCGTTGGACTTGGAGGGGTCCTCGAAGCGCATGTTGTATGCCGCTTCGATCTCGTCCGCCTTCTCGAGGTCCGAGTCGCCGTCGTCAGACTCGAAGGCTTTCCAGTTGGAGCCGTCGGGGCCGACCCAGGCGCGGGCGGCCATGAAGTTGGAGAGGTAGAGCTCAGGGTTCTTGTCTGCGTTTTGGATGTCCGTCTCAGTGAGGACGGCGGAGGGTTTCTTGGTCTCATCGCCTTCTGCACTCTTTTCCTCCGCGAGCTCCTTCTTGGACTTGGGCTTGGGTTTGAGGAAGCCCGCATCTTCGTTGTCATCCGAGGCGTCCCCGGCAGCAGCGGCGTCGATCTCGGCAAGAATAGCCTTTTTGAGATCCGCTTGCTCCTCAACGTACGTCTTGGGCTTCTCGGCGTTCTCGTCGTCGGGTTCCGAATCGGACGCGCCTGTCGCTCCGGCCATGTACCGTTCTCGGTGGTAGTCCTTCAGGAACATGGGTTTCTCTTTTTTCTTCTTCTCGGCGCCGTTTTCTGCGGGTGCGGCCTCGGAGAAGAACTTGGCGTTCTTGTCGTAGATGCGTGGGTCCTTTGTCCGTAGGGCGTGGAGGGTCTCGGAGATGCGGGCGTCTAGATCTTCTGTGGCTAGGAATGCGTCTTCATCTTCTGATTCATCGGTTGATTCGGAGTCGGAGGCGTCTTCATCGTTGCCTTCTTTTTTGAACTTTTCCTCGACTTCGGGTTTCTGTGTTAGTCTCTGCCTGGGGGAGCAAAAAAAAAGAATTGGTTGTTGCCATTGAAAATCAAGTACATACGTCTCTGCCTCTCCTCTCGCTTTTTGTTATGCTCGAACCTCTTCGCATACTCGCTATTCACCTTAAAGTCCCCCGATTTGACGGCGGCCCCGCCATCGTCGGAGTCGGAATCGCTCTCCTCGAAGAGGGCCTTTTTGGGGAATGTGGGAGGGTCTGCTAGGGCCGCAACTTTGTGCGGTAATCGTGCTTTCCTGTCGGGATGCATGGTGACTATATTGTCCTCGTAGGATGGGGCCGTGAACGAGCGACGGGAAGATGCGAGGGCTCGCAGTTGGATTTTTCTTTTGGCGGGGGACAATTTCTGCTGGCGATTTTTTCCCTTTCATTTTTCCTTCCACTTTTTTCCCTTCATCACAAGCTGCCAACTTTTTCTGCCGCACACTTTCGGGCGGTGAGTGGGTAAACTATTAACCGATGGACCCCACCTAGAATGGGTCCACCCAATTGATTGTGTGTCTTGATGCATGCAACATGTGTTGGGTGCGAGGGTACTTTCGTAGTGATGACGAGTTGTTCCCAGGCAACCAGCAATTGAATTAGACGCTGAACAGTCACTGTAGCGCCGAGAGCGTCAGTAGGCAGACTCACTGGAACCGCCCAATCTCGCCCCTGCCGGACGCCACCGGGGCTCTCCGGTACAGCGGTCCCTCACCACTGAAGTCCAGAACCTCAATGAGTGAGTCCATCAATTGTCCCAGCTTCGTCATCCACATCCACTGCCCGCCTTTTCCCTTCTCAAACAAGACTGGTCAGGCCAAGACGTGCATCTTCTCCAAAGCTCCCGCCACCAACTTCCATTCCGTCATTTTTCCCACCACCTGGTCGCCAACTCTACCGGTCCAGTGCCTTTTCGCTGTCCCCAACGCCGACACCAGGCAACCACATAGACTCCCTTTATATACAAGCTCAATTCCCGTGGAGTTTTCCCGTCTCTACGGCCCCCGACGATACCGAGTTCGCTTGCACCCGGCCTTCCCGCACCCAAGACAGCCAGGTACCATTCGCTAGGCTCGTGCCGCCGTCTAGAATCCTGGCTCGCAGGTCCCATTCCTACCACCAGCCCGACGTCTACGTTTAGCCCACGCCGATTCGATCTCGAGTGCCATAGCCATGGCGGATCCCAATGCTCCTAAGCCTAGCAGCAGCGTGAAGCTAGTGCTGCTGGGAGAGGCTGCTGTTGGAAAGGTAGATAGGCAATGACTGCGACTGGAGGAGATACGGCTGGCTCATCGCTGCTTTGTTCTCCAACGGTGTCGACTGCGGACGCCGGGATGTTTGTTAACGCTTGCCTTTCTAGTCATCTCTTGTACTACGTTTCGTCAACAATGACTTCCAAGAGAACAAGGAGCCTACGATTGGCGGTACGTTGCTTTTCCTTTTCTCTCTCTACCACCCTTTCAATCAAGCAACCCTCCCACCACCATCAGTTCTCGTCCACTAACGACGTCTCCCTCCAGCCGCCTTCCTCACACAAAAATGCAACCTCCCCTCGAGGACAATCAAGTTCGAAATATGGGACACCGCCGGCCAGGAGCGCTTCGCCTCCCTAGCCCCCATGTACTACCGCAACGCCCAAGCCGCCCTCGTAGTCTACGACATCACTAAGCCCGCCTCCCTCATCAAGGCTAAGCACTGGGTTGCCGAGCTCCAGCGCCAGGCCTCCCCCGGGATCGTCATCGCCCTCGTCGGCAACAAGCTCGATCTCGCCGACGACTCCGCCGACGACGACTCCAACGCCCGCAAGGTCTCCACCGAGGAGGCTAAGACGTACGCCGATGAGGAGAGCCTGCTCTTCTTTGAGACGAGCGCCAAGACGGGCCACATGGTCGAGGATGTGTTTACGGCTATTGCCAATGCTATTCCTGAGACGAGTCTCAAGAGCTCGAGAGTGCCCGGTGCGAGCTCGGCGGCTAGGGGTGGTGATGAGCAAAGGGTTAACCTTACGGGCCCGAGGGATGCTGGTGCGAAGGAAGGCTGCGCTTGTTAGAAGAATATCTGTTTCTTTTTTTTTATTTTTTTTATTTTTTTTATTTTTATTTCCGGAGGAGAGAGAGAGGGAGATACGAAAGTAGAGGGAGAGCTATATTGAATGCTGCATATTTCTTTCATCTCGGACTGGAAAGAGCACCCCGCGGGTAAAGATTGCAGGGAGCCGGCGGGCTATTTCCGTCGGTTTGCGAGGATGTTGATTAGGTTCCTTTTTTTTCCTTTTTTGTTTGCCCTTGATTTGCCAAGGTGGCGTTAATCTGTTTTTCTATTCCTGTTTTCTTTCTTGTCTGTTGTCGATTACCGGGGCGGTTTTTGGCCCTGGCTCTTCTTCGCAGCCGCTGTTGTAGCGTTGCCAACAAGTGCAAGAAGCGATCGAAGAGATGGGAGATGGAAAGATGGGCAAGTGGGTTACTAGGCGATATTATATGCAATACTGTTATGATATATCATTGTTAAACCAACATTGAAGTCTGGCTCGGTTGATGCTTGACTCGATGATATTCCCTACGTTACTATTATTCTATAAAAAACCCCGACATGTCTCTTCGGATGCCCAGCCGACTCTCTACGAACCAGAGGCTACGCCAAACAGCATGGACCCGTACCAATTAACAGGAACCAGACGTCTTAGACCCAAAGGCCGCAATTTCTATTAAATTTGTATAATAAGGGCACCGAGCCCATTGAATATCTGGCTCATCACATCGAGGTCCAAGCACCCTTGGGGAAAACACAACCAGCTAGAAACTCTCCTCCTTCATGCCGTCTATACTCCTTTTGAAATGGGTTTCGAGTGTCGAGCGTAAATGGCAATTGGGGGGCCTTCTATAGAGTCTCTTCCCCAGGGGCAGAAACATTCTTTTCTTCCTTTTTTTCCTTTCCTTTTCTTTCTTTTCACTTTTGGGTTTGGTCTGTTTTCGGTTGTCTTTTTGTCCAGTGACTCCGTTGAAGGGATTCAAGCGCCATGCGTAAATGAAAAGAGAGGATGAGCCAGCGGGGGCATTCCAGATGATCACTCTTGATATCAAGGCTGTCTTCCCCAGAGGCTCTGAACGACGGAATCGAGCGGCGACGCAGTTACTCCGATGTAATGCTAGTCGTAATGGACGGCCCGCCTTGAAAAGGAGGGGGAAAGGCAAGAAAAAGTATCCCTTGAATGCTCTGGGTATCGATTGCGCTTCTGCTTCAAAAAGTAAAAACAGGACGCTCAACCCCATCGTCCACCCTCCCTCTCCGCCTCCAACCTCCTCATCCTCGCCTCAGAATCATCCCCAGAAACAACCTCGCTCCTCCGCCCCTTCCTCCTCCTCTTCCAATCCTCGTCGTCGTCGCCGCGGCTCCTCTTCGAACCGGCTAGAGACGCGATCCTCTGCGCCTCCTTCAGCAGGCGCTCGCGGTCCCGGGCTTCACGCTCTAGCGTGTGCGGATCCTTGCCGCCCTTGGCCGAGGAGGCGGAAGCTTGGGATGCCCGGCGGCCCTCGGGATGCGACGAGGACTTGGTTGGGGGTTCGAATTGTTGTTTATCTGATTTGGCGTCGGTGGCCGACGGGGGCTCGGGCGTGTGTTTCTTGCTGCTTCGGTGTCGTTCTTCTCTGCGTTCCTCTCGACGCTTTTCTCTGTCTCTGCGGTCTTTTCGATCCCTGTCACGGTCTTTGTCCCGCTCACGGTCCCGATCGCGATCACGATCCTTCTCGCGGTCACGGTCCCTATCTCGTTCCGCACGATCGTGTCGTCCCTTCCTCCTCTCTCTGTCCTCATCACGATATTTCTCCTTATCACGGCGCTTCTCCGAATCGCGGTCCCTCCTGCTGCTCCTATGCCGCTTCGAGTCGTCCGGCGAAGCGGACCTCGACCGCTCATGCAAGCTCTTGCCATCCTCCGTCTTCGACCGGGACTTGCTGCTAGCGCCCTCGTTCTCAACGGTGGACGCGGCACCGGGTGCGTGCTTCCTGCTGCTCCTATGCTTGCTCCGCTTACGGTGCTCGTCGGTACCGTCGTCTTCCACCGCTACAAACTCGGACCTATCGCGCCTGTGCCGGCGTGAGCTCTTATGCCGACGCCTCCGGCTGCCGCTACGGCTGCGACTCCTACTCAGCACCGTGGATCTGGAGCGGTCCCTTCCGCGCTCACGCTCACCATCGCCGCCCGATCTCTTCTTGTCGTAATCCTCGTCGCGGACGTCTCGGCCGCTGCGGGTCCTATCCCGATCACGATCACGATCACGATCTCTATCTCGCTCACGGTCACGATCACGATCACGGTCGCGGTTGCGGTCGCGGTCACGGTCACGGCTTCGGTCGTAATACTCAAGCTCGGAACGGGACGGAGAACTACTCTTAGACCTATGCCTGCTGCTCTTCACGTCACCACCGCCATTCGCGTGGCTATACGGCGACGAAGTCCTATCATCGTCCACGAGAAGACCACGGGCGCGCAGGTGGGCAACACTAGTATTGGGTAGGCCCTGGCGCATGGCCTTGGGACCAGTGGGGGCGTTAATGGGCACATCAGGGTTAGCTACCGAAGTCACCTTTCCAAAGTTCCCGCCGCCGCTGCCAGTAGCATCTGCAGATACGGCACGGTCACTTTGCTCAGGATTCTGCTGCTGTTCTCCACCGTTGCCGCTGCCTACTTGGTCCCCACCATGGGCGGCTACCTCATTGGAATCATTCTTGTCAGGCTGAGAGGCGGTGGCGTCACGGTCATCGGGGCTCCCGCCTTCAGGCCGGATCTCACGACCAAACTCATCGACTTTGGACTGCTCCAGGCTGGAGCCATCACCTGCAGCCGACACGTCATCTTGGTTGTTATACCCCTGGCCGGAGCCAGGGGCGCCTAGACCATGAGCCTGTTGGTGATTCTGATTCTGCTGGTAAGGGTATTGATGACCGTAGGCCTGGTTGCCGCCAGAGTACCCCTGATACCGGCCGCGACCGTAGCCGTCGTGGAACCCCCCTCCTCGACCGCGTCCCCTGCCGCGGTATCCGTAGTTGTTTCTCCGGTAGTCATTGAACTGGTGGCCACCAAAGTTACCTTGATTGAAACCTGTCTGCTGGTTCTGCTGCTGCTGGAATCCAGAGTTATAGTTGCCATAGTCACCGGGCCCCATGCCAAGAGAGTTTGCATGATTGTAATTATCTTGGCCGAAATTCCATGACTGCGCTTGTTCGTTCCAGTTCTCATTGGAGCCGCCCATGCCTCCCCCATAGCCCGCCATGCCCATGTTCATGCCGTTCATGCCCATGCCTTGATTGTAGCCACCGTTCATGTTCATGTACATGTTCTGCATCGCCATAGGATCCATGTTCATTCCTGCCATCCCTTGCACGCATCGGTTAGCAATCTATTTTCGGAGGAAGATGACAAAGACAGAGAGTAGGGGATAGGAGGGGATGAAATGGGGAAGGAGTAGGAAACATACCCATCATCGGAAAACCGTTAAAGGAACCGTTCTGCATAGCCATCATCATCTGCATCTGGTTGAAATCGCCCGTCCCGGCGAACCCCATGTTTGCAAAAGAGCCTCCGCTAGCAGCGTCGTAGCCAAAGTTCGCACGATATCCGCTTTGGGCCTGCGCGCCGTCTTCGGTATCCTCTTTCGCATCGGTCCCTTCCACCTCGCCATCTGTAGGCTTGACGATGAGCTGTTGCGATTCAGCATTGTCGTTCGCATCGTCTGCAGTATCGGCGCCAGCTTTCTCCGCATCGGTTGGAGCAGTATTGTCCTGTATTTGACGCGTCAGCAGTGTTCTACCTTACAAGGGAGGACTGTAATATGGCGTGGTTATAATCATACCTGATCGATAGGCTTATTCGCCCCATCCTGGTCGGCTTCTTCAGCTGTGGAAATCTCATTTCCCTGAGGAGCTGGAGCCACCGACTCATCCTGCGTCGCAGACGCAGGTTGTGTCTCTACCTGCTCGGCAACTTGGCTAGCTTCAGCCGTAGGTACCGCAGGCGTCACCGGCTTCGCCTCAGCAGCTTGCTCAGCGGTAGCTTGTTCAGCAGCGGCTTGTTCTTTCGCCTGCTCCTTCGCCTCCTTGAGCTTGAGGTTATCTCGCTTTTTCTCCTCGCTACGGAGGAAGACTCTGATGGTCGTGCGCAAGGACTTGTGGATCTTGCAATCATCGGCGGAGAGGGGAGAATGCTCGCAGACTGGACAAGAGGACGGGAGTGTAGAATGGCCTGTGACGCAGAGAGAAATGAATCGTCAGCAACCATCTTCGATGACGTAGGCTCTTTGGAACGAAACGAGAATCTCGTGGTCCTCGATGGATGTACTTACAGGATTCGCATATTGCCTGCTCGCAGCACGGCAACCTGAACGCATTCACGGCGAGCTTGCTACAGTTCGCGCAACGAAGCTTGATAGGTATATCATCGGGAGACAGGGAGCTAAACGGCATCCAACGTTAGCGGGTTCTCTTCGCTGGATTCGATACAGCGGGCGCCCAACGGAGGGGCAAGCATTCAAGGGGCCAAGGGGAAGCGCACCTGATAAGCTCCCTTTGGGATTCAGTAATAGTCGCGGCCGCCATGTCGACGACACGGCTCAGTGCTTCGGAGACCGTCTACATAGGGCGGTTCTCCAGTGCACCCAACAAGTGGCGTCGCAGGATTGGAACAGATGAGGATAGAGGTTACGTGTATAATAGTGATAATTGGTCTGTGGAATCGATTGCGCTGTAAAGAAGAGGGCCTTGTCGTCAAGATAAAGGCTCGGTTTCAGAGTTTGGCGTTGGGTAAGGATGAATCTGATGTCTGATGTTACATGTATGAAAGAGGATCCCATTGCAGAAGAAAAAAAATCAGGGCGTCGACAAACGCGCTCCGCTCCGCTGCTGCGACTGGGAGTGGGATCCATCACGTGACCTACGAGCAACTGGAGTAAACCTTGACGACACATCAATTATCAGACTTATTCTACCCTTATTGAGGGCAAAAATCCCAATTGTTCGGGCATCCAGACGTTTCCGTCGACTTTATTGATCTAGCAATTGATCTAGCAGTTGATCTATTGATCTATTGATTTTTTGACCTATTAACCTATTGACCTATTAACCTGTTGATTTCTTAACGTACTTCTAGCCTATCGATCCCGCTTGGGGCTGGCTCGGATCCTGAATTCAAGCTCCATTTCAACCAGTTATCGGACCCATCGATGCTGCTAAGGCCGATTCTCTTTTCATCGAATTACAGAACCATATTGTGCCAACCATGTTGTGAATTGTCCAGTTCCATGGAGAAGACTTGGTGCTCTTGTCACTTTGCAAGAATCTTGTAAAATTGGACCGACACGAAAAGCTGCTTGCTGCTCCAAACACACCATCATGCATGGGGTATATATTTTCAACATTATCTCGTCTCAACATGTCGGCGCCGAAGAGTGCCACCTCCAATCCCTCTTGGTGCCCTTTCTCACCGCAACGCAGATATATCGCCCACCTCACCGTCCCATCCATGCAGCTTTTATGCCGTAGACTAAGCGGAGATATTGAAGATGTAGAAACAATAAGAACAAGATGACGGCAAGATAAACGAGAAGCCAAAGCAGAAACAGGTGGGCGTAAACAGAAAACCGCAGGCATAGTATAAACCGGCCATTGTATCTACCATTATGAAGAGTGGGCGTTCTCTCGTTTTCAATTCTGCCGCCGCAGGGAGATGCATATACAGGCTCGAAGAGGTATTTCGTCTTCATCATGTTGAACGTTGCCTGTTCTCGTTTCGCGAAACAATGTCCACCATTGCCAACCTATAAGAACGCCCAAATGACTCGAGACGGTGGGAGGAGAAAAGAAAAAAAAAAAAGGGGTGGGAGAAGAAATTAAAAAGGAAAAGGAAACACGAGTCCACTAAACTATCAACATGGACTAAAAACCAATCGCAAAATTATCCGACGCTAATGAAAGGACTGAAGTGGCAAAGCCACTACTCTATAACCACAGAGCGTTTTAGTTCAAAGGCAGACGACGCCTGTGCCTTCCCTGGTGTAGATGACCGTCGTCATCAAAAGAATCTGGGTCGCACGCGTTCGCCATCGGCCAGAGGATAGGGGTCTCTTATTTGGCATGCTTCTTGAACGCGAGTAGCTCGGCGAGGCTGGCGAGCGGACATCCATGTTTCAGGAAGTCGTGCTGCAGCAACTCGTCGGCCGAGGCACGACACTTGACCTCGACGCAAAGACAGACCGACAGGAAGGCCTTGAGCTCCTTGCTGATCCTCTCCGGCTTCTTCAACCTCGGTGTTCCGTTCGTAGCGATGAGGTACAGAGCCTTGAGGGGTTCTTCGTTCAGGTAAGGGGGTTCGGACTCGATCATCTCAATCGCCATGATACCGAGTGACCAAATGTCGACCTTGGGGCCGTATTCCTTTTGCTTGACTACTTCCGGGGCCATCCAGTAAGGAGTGCCAACCATAGTGGCACGCTTCGACTTGGAGTCCGTAAGCTTAGCGCAGAAGCCAAAATCAGCTGCATCACCCGGTTAACATTCTCTGCCCCCAAAATTGCCCGTTTATACATGATGAGTCACTTACTAATCTTGACATTTCCGCGAGCGTCTAGCAGGACGTTATCGGATTTGATGTCTCGGTGAATAATCTTCTGGGAGTGGAGGTGTTGAAGACCACGGCAGGTCTGTAAAATGACAGGCAGAGTTAGCAAATTATCACTAGGAATCCAGTCGTAAGCACAAAGAAAACCAAACATCAACGTACCTCGAGACAGATGGTAGAAATTTGCTCCTCTGTAATGGTAGGGTTGTTGTCAATAACATCAGTAAGGGCGCCTCCCTCCATGTACTCCATGACCACCCAGAGTTCGGCATTATTGTTGCGAAGGAAGGCGTCCAAGAAGTTGACGATGTTCTTATGTCGGCTGTCCTTCATGACCATGATCTCATTGACAATGAGTTCCTTCCTTGGTTGGTGTGCGAGATCCATCTGCTTGATAGCAACCTGAGCCCGGGGTCCTTGCTGGCGGAGAACCTCACGGGCGATGGGAGAAACGGCACCCTCCTTGACCTTAGCAACGTACACGGAGCCGGAAGCACCCTGGCCAATCTTCTTCTGTTTGGAATACGACAAGTTAGGATCGTCCTTCGAAACAACCTCCCTTAGCCTAGCCATAACCTCGCTCTCAGACATGGTAGACATGCGCTGATCCTGCTTGCGCTCCGCAGCAGTCGGCTTGGCGGTGAGCGCGGCCTCGGCAGCCCTAACAGCATCGGCTTGCTGTTGTGCGGCGCTTGGCTTGGGTGCGACGTTGAGAGGCTTAACAGGCGCGGGAAGGCGGGAAGGAGGAGGGTTGCCAGAAGGACCATTGGGCCGGGCGGAGGAGGCGGAGCCGCCATTCTGGTACCGAGCAGGGCTGCTCTGGCCAGGGGCTGGTCGGGATTGGGGGCTCGAGCTCATGCCAGGTTGAGCAATGGGAGGGCGAGAGCCGGAACCGGTGGGCGCAGGCGGTGCGGGGCGCTGGGCGCGAAGCGGCTGTGTGGGACCCTTTGCGGGTGCGGGAGGCGCGGCACGTGTGGGGTTGTATCGGTCGGGGGTCGATGATGGACCGCCGCCATAGCCTCCAAGCTCTTGTTGCGCGATCGGAGTCTTTGTCTTGGGGATGGAGGCATTGTAGGCTTCCATATCCCGTCGGTTCTGCTCCTCGATGTCGCGCTGGCGCTGAGCCTCCATCTGCTTCATGCGCTGTTCGTCTCGCATCGAGTCTTGAGAAACGTAGTTGGACGCCATCCCTTGCATCTGCGAGCGTTGCTGCTGTTGTTCAGTCGGAGAGGGGCGGCGCGGAGTGTTTTGGGCTGATTGCGAAGGAATGGTATTGTATGCAGGGCGCTGCGGCTGCTGTTGTTGCTGCTGAGGCTGCATAGGTCGCGGTGGGGCGACAGTCGAGCCCCCAGTGTTGTAACCATAGGACTTGGGCTGTTGATTGGAGGCGGGTGTGGGAGTGAGTCCGGGGTACTGGGCGGGGTTTTCCTGCCTCTTAGTAAGATCAGAGTAGAAATCAAGAACCTCAAAGACCGCTTGGGGATTTCGCTCGTAGTCCTCCTTCGTGATCGCCGACGAGTTGAGTAGTTTGGACCATTCGGGCGGCAGTCCAACAAAATCGCCTGTCTGAGGATCGAAGCCGACGTGGACCGCGTGTGAGAAGTTTGTGGGGTTACTGACGCCGCCCATCCCAGGACAGGAGCCGTATACCAGGTCAATCCATTCGTAGAGATCATCATCGCCCTTTACTTTGATCTGCAGGGTGCGGACAGTCCCATCGTCGTCGCCGGGGCTGGTCGAGCTACCGCCCGTGTTGCGCTTGATCTCGAAAATCGTTCCGGCGGCTTCGACTCGGCCGACATTTACCACATCTTTGAGGTAAAGAGTATATGAAATCTTGCCGCCCTCGGCCTTGTGGAAATCGAGCGACTCTTTTCGCAGGATTAGATATTTCGTCTTCCAGGGTTGGATGAAGTTCTTGCTCTCTTTAACCTGGGCCCAGCCCTCCTTCTTTATCGCGACACCTCCGAGGCCGTCAGTGTTGTTGGCCAGCTGACGAGCGGCAAGGGGCAGGGAGATTGTGGAGCCAGTGTATGTGGAGGTCGCGGTGCTTCGGATGGGCGAGATGACCATGTTGGCCATGCTTCCGGGGAGGTTAGCATCGGGGGTAAGGTTGAGGCGAGGTCGGTCAGTTGGCGGCCGGGGAGCGGGGCCTGGGTTCATGAACGAGTTCGCCGAGTAGATACTATCCGCATTGTTAGCCATGATAGGCACCGGTAGGCCAGCGTGGTGAGAGGCAAGGCAGGCGATGGCTTCGGTAATGTGTTCGAAGACAATTAGGGGAAGGAGGGGCTAAGGG